>VDFB02075321.1:187117431-187241215 GCA_007258455.2 Sequoia sempervirens
AGATTGAACAATTTAAGGATATTGCAATAGGTAATTAAGGATATGATGATGATGATATATTCTTATACTTGTATATTCTATGAAACATTCCTTACTTTCTATGAAACATTGTATATATTCTTGTACTTCTAAATATTCTTGTACTGTTATGTCTATTAAATAAAATAGAGTTTGAATAAAAAATGCTTCACCATTTTTTGTAAGTGAGTATGTGAATTATTGTTTAAGGAAAAATATTATAGTGTCTACATTTTTAGTTTACTAGTTTCAAATCTTCATTTGCTATGTATATAAAATTGTATGTGCTCTTTATCTCGAATGACATAAAATAGTAATATCATCATAGTTAGGGTTTTCAATTTCAGCACCATCATTGTCCACACTTCTCATATCCTATTCACTTTTAAGTACAATCATCAAAAAAAAAAATTATTTCTTGTCCCAATTAATCTTAATTCCTTTCAGCACAACATAGTAGGTTGCATGTTAAATTTCAAACATTTTCTTTGCATTTTTTTGTATATATTATTTTCTCAGTGCATCATTATGTAACAACAATTTCACTTCTAAGATACACAGTAAAAATAAATGAAAGTACATGTTTGCTTTCTCAAGGGAAATTTATGGTGAATACCCTATGTCTTTCAGAAGTGTGCAAGTGAAATAAGACATAACTAATTGAATCTTATTTTCTACTGTCCAATTTTTTTTTTATGTGCTTTTTACTTTTTGCATGTGGATTACCCTCAGAAAGAGACTACTTATCTTTTCTTAAATGAAGCCTTTATATTTCCTGTCTACGAAAGGAATTTACTGCTTGAAAACAGGTTCGTGGACTTCATACAAATTAAGATTGGTGCAAAAGGCCATCTCTGCAAATATTGTTTGGTCTAGAATTATAAAATAAAAAAGCTTGCTATGAGAATAAAACAAGTTTTCAATTGTCCAAGTACAACATAATATTACTGAAGCATTTCAAAGTTTAGGCCATAAAGTTCATCCTTTTTTAAACATGGATTGCAAATAATTATAAAAATTTAGAAGTCTTGGTCATTAACATTATTGTCTGCTACAATGTCATCTAGTGTATCATTGTTAATGTTCATATGTTCTTTTAAGTATTTAATATTATCATCATCCTCATCTTGACCTGCATCATCAGCATCATCATTGAAATTTGACTGTAGACCATCTATATTGTTACCAAATGTATTTGGATCATCATTTTCTATACCATCCATATTGTTGTCTCCCATAACAACATCTAACTCTGGATTGTTGTCTTCTTGTGCCTGAACATAACCATCTTTAACATCATCATGGATGTCAATTTCTTCGATGTTATCCAATCCCTCTCTCTCATTTTGTTTCCCATCATTGTTTTTCTCAATATTCCCTAATGCATTGTCAAATACATGCCTTAATCTTGGATCATAATGTATGACAAATATCCATTTCAAGTCCAAAATATCTTCATAAAAATACCTGCACATGAACGACATACATATATTAGACATTATATAAATTGTATGAACATATATACATCAAATGAATAATGGAGTGTTATTTTATAGACTACCTTTTTATACAATAATTAGTATAAAACACAATTTTGACAACATAGTTTATAAAACATCAGTCCACACTCATTTATTATTCTTTGGTTTTTTTCCCTTAAGAACATCCTTAGGGAGACTTTATTCTTCCCTCTTCTTTTGCACAAGAGTGTGTTTTAAGAAGGGGTAATCAATCAATAACTCATCCCCAATGGTAAGGTCCATAATAGCCTCAACCATTATCAATCTATCATCCTCTCTTTCCATATCTCCATCTTCATCATTTATAACCTCAACAAATTGACAATTCAGTCTTACAGTAGGGTCATAACCCTTACTACTATTTATAAATCCTACAATATTTTTGTGTGTGTATGCACGTCCATCTATATACATAAGATGACCTCTATTCATTTCTTTTCCACTTTCCAATTGGAGATGATGTGTATACATATTCAAATTTAGACCATATGCTAACATGCTAGTCTTATATTCTACTAGCCTTCTCCATTCACCACTATAATCTGATGGACCATAATATGACATTAATCTCCTAGTGGTTTGTTTTGAATTGTTTCTATGTTTGGATCCCACATGTACATTTTGGAAAATAAAGAGGCCTATATTCACTCCATGAATATTGGAGGGTCGTATCATGTAGCTATATCCCCAAAATTGAAACACCTCATACACTCTAGGTAGTTGTTGATCACTAGGCCAAGCACAATATAGTCGATGATCAAATGTCTCTTTGTAAATTGATCTCAAACTTAGGGGAAAGTCATCATCTCCATCACATTCATTCGCATAGGGTATGTAGTCCACCTTCCCCTTTTCTTTAAGCAAATTATGCATCTTCACACTAGTTCTTGTTTTGTTACTTGTTTTTGTAAATTCCGCATCTTCTGAGCTGGTATATTGGCACATATTTTGGTTAGATGTACCATCTGCTAAATGATCATTTCCCTCTAGGCTGGAAGTCGGTGATCCAAGAAACTTTAAACCAAGAACTTTATCCTGCAAGTGTCCATTAAGAAAAAAATAGTTATTTAAATAATATAAAACAATGTTTAAACAAAGTATACATGTTATTTATATCAAATTGGAAAATTCCTCACCACAATTCCTATTGGATTTGAATTGATTATAGGAGGCATACTACCAACTCGAAGCTCATCATATATGTAATGTATTTTTCAATCTCTCGTTTGAATTTTTTCTTTCCATGACATACAGAACATCCACAAATAACAATTTTCTCAAAGTATTCATCTCGTGTACTATAGTCCTAACCTACCTCTTCTTTAGTGCAATCATTTGTTGTTTCTGCAGTATCCATTGTCATATTCTCTTCCACCCACTGTCGTCTACATGATTTAATATTTTTAGGTCCACGTCTATGTACATATCTTGTTCTTTTGCTAGTTGAACGCTTAGGCTTTGCATTTGCTCCAATCTCCATCTAAAATAATCAACAACATGCATTAATTTATGTAAAGATTAGGTAATACATTATAAATTTCAATAATACTATGAAAAAAGATGGGTGTATCACAAAATTCCATTAGATCATTTTTTCCTAAGTTAATTCAAATTTTGAGTACTGGATGTCCTGCTTCATCCATTGTGTCCTCATTTGATATGACACGATCTGTTTCCATGGCCTCATCTCACCCCTATAATACAAAACATAGTAAATAATTTTTAGTAAACTAATTATATCATTTCAACGAATATGCTATCCAACAAAAAACCTCACTTTAGTCATATATTTGACATATTGATATCATGTTTTGGCTATCCTAATTTTCAAACTTTTCCCTTGATCATAGAATCACATTTAATCACCATTCCTATGCATTTTCAACCAATAAGTTTGAGCTCAAAGGCCTCATGGACCAAAAAAATAACTTTATCTCCTCCACATTGTAGCATTTTGGAATTCATAAACACTTTCCTCCTTTGGTTGAGGTTGCTTTCTCTTCTTACCTCTATTGTATCTACAGATTCTGTTGTCTCATCTATTTCCACCCACTTTCCTCTCAAGGATTTAGTATTTCTACATCGTCCACATCCTCTCTCCATGACCTCCTCTGTGAATAAAAATTTCACCATAGAAGCTTTCATCGCACTACCTCCGAGAAGGATAAAGCAACTTGTGGGACCGCAATAAAAATTGCTCTACCACACTGAGTTGATGAAGGAGCCACTGGACAACAATGTTCACCACACTATCACACGCCAATGGTAGAAGACTTGTGAGACTATGGGATTCACCGCAAGACCACCAAGAATAGAGGGAAGACTCGTGTGCCACCATAGAATCTTTCACCACACTACTGCCAAGAAGGATGAAGCACCTTGCGGGACTGCAATAAAAACCACTCTACCACACCAAGCTGATGAAGGAGCCACGAGATAGCGGTGGCTACAAAAACAAGGAAAGAGTTGAAATTATTTCCAACACTCTGGATCCTGTGATACACAACAATGAAAATAGTCACTATAAAACAATGATAGGCACTAAATTAGGAACACTTGATGTCACCTTATACATCCCAAACAGATTACATTAACAACCAAAAGTCGGTGCTAAAGTTGGCATTAATTAACGTCAACTAAAGCATCAAATAATGAATCAAAATAAAAAATTTAAAAATTTCCCGTGTGAAGGAAGAAATTAGACAACAAAAAAGGGAAAATTTTCATGTGAATGAAGAGAATAGGGCACTACCAGCAACTAATGAGAAATTCAATTTAGTTTGCGACACCATAGGTAAGGTTACAATTTTATTTTCTTGGTTGAATTTGTGATTGTTTACCACTCTTTGTATTGCATTTGAATTCTTGATTGTTTACTGGTTCATGGCCTAACCAATCTAGGCAACCTCTAAATTGTCCCATCATTATAAATTGTAAAACCTTTGAGAAACCAACAAATTTTTTTACCCTACCCATTTGAGCTTTGGCTCAAAATATTATAGCATGAAGTGAGGATGCCTCCATATTCTTTCCCTAACCTGGGTATCAAGGAAATAGTGAACTACTTGGAAAATTTGGGAATTGGGCCAATCTCTGCTGAGCAACTGCTGAAAATAAATGCAGAAACTGCTTTGTTTTTCCCAGCTGCGCCATAGTCACCAATGCCATGAAAAATTCATGCAAGATTACATTATGAAATATTTTTCATGATAAGGTTATTGACACTAAACAAACCAAGTGAACATATTTTCCCTAGGTTATCAACACTAAGAAAACCCAACGAACATATTTTCCCACAAAACAAAACTTTCATACCACAAACTGGATAAAAACTTTCATACTTGTTATGAAAACTATGTGCACACTCACTCTAAGCTAATGGAACCTCAGGCTGTCCACTTAGAGGTGAGCCCCCAAGAAATTATCTTAGTGATAAATTCATGCCAGGTCTATAGTCTCTCACTATACTAACCATACCAAAGCTATCCCTCTGATAACTCTGACAGGGCACCACAAAATGAAAACTAGGACTTTAGGATTCACAAGGTTAACAAGTTGTATTATGCTAAATACTTATGAACATAATGCAAATAATGGTTTATTCAAAGAGAATTTTCTTATTTCGTGTAAGGTCTCTTCTTAGGGAACATCATGCCTAATATCTCCAAGAGATGACAAGTCAAGGATAAAAGATTTGCAAAATAAGGAATGCAACCCGTAGCATCACCACTAAGAGGAAAGTTGTACACCAAGAAATATCACACTCTCAAAGGGAATCAAACCCAATGACACCACCAACCACCAAGAAAATGATGCATCACAAGAAGAAATAAATTCACACATTGAAATTTGAGGATGTGGAAAATAATGCCAATGTATGCCCCCACTTTAAAGAAATTGCTACACCATTGTTGGGAGCAATTTTCTTAAAAGTAGCCAATGAGGAAGACATGAGAGCTTATTCAGAAAGCCCTTTTCCAAGTCATATGTTCCTAGATGAAGCTACATCATGAAAAGGGAGGGAAGGGGTTTCCCACAAAATGAAATTCCAAAATCATATAAGGGATCCATGAATTCAGGGTCAATATATCTTTGCTACAATATTGTTATAGAGCTCAAAAATGTCATCATTCCCCCAAATACTCATAGAACATGAAGAATGACACGTAGAGAGTGAGGAAAAAAAAAGGATTTTGGTTCAACATGGAAGAGACGTAAATGTCTTGACACCTTGCATCATCCTCAAAAGGAAAACACAAGACAAATGAAAAGATAAATGTTTATGAAATATAGAAGAATGTAGATACAAATAAAGGAATGCACATGAAGAGAGATACATCAAATGGAACAATATAGGGGATCACATTATGCACATGCAATCACACAAAGAAAATGAAAAATAAGACAAAGAAAAATACTAGTAAGGCACATGTGAGTCAACCTATAGCAGGTCATCTGCATCCAAATCTTGTTCAGTAAATACGTAAGGTGGACAACTAGCCAAAGAGAAAACATCAAGTGTCAAATTAGGACAAGGATATCTAACCTCTTTCCCCCACTAAATACAGGACAAGTATGATCTAAGATGATTGATGGGAATGAGCTCTTTGCAATAAATAAAATAATTTGAAATTTGAATGTTAAACATGTAATAGTGAGTATGCTATGATCCTACAACTATTACATGGAAAGAAGAAAAGTGCATGCTTTAAGGGACTATCTCTATCAAATCAAATTTCTCAAGGATCCTCCGTAAAGCATGACACTCATCAGTACTATGCCCAAGAACTCTATGATATTGGCAATGAGACATGCTTGTGTTTTTACATTTTGGCTTTGGTTTTTCTTTGACGGGTGGTAATGTTAAGATTCCTTTATTAAGAAGTATGTCTAAGTGACTTTCAGTGAGAGACATGGGATAAAGGAATTTTAGCTTCTTGAGTTTGTAAGGCCTTTGTTGTTTTCTTTTTTGAGGGTCTTGTTGAGGTGGATTGGAAAGAGGACATAAATTAATCCTATCATCCTTGTTAAACAATACTTTATCATTATGAGGGAGGACATTTCTATCCTTTGAAGATGTGGAGGGATAAGGATTTTGATATCCTAGTCCTTTCGTATCTTCAATAGGAAGTTGCTCTAAAATTTTGTGAATTTCATGCTCATTAGTTATGTCACATCCTTGTTTAGTTAATATTTTAAAGCCTTGGCCATAAGTCTCTTCTAGTTTGATGGGTGTGTTGGTCACTTTTTTAACATAAGATGGATAGGTATGCACTTGAATAGAGGAGATAGGTTCACTCATTTTTGGAGGTTTAGGCTTAGTTTGTGATTCAATTTCAGGATGTAAAAGACCAAACATATCAAGTGGTGGGATGGTAGGGGGTGTTGTCATGGATTGGTAAAAGGATGAATTGTTCTCAAGATTATTAAGGCAATAATTTATGAAATTGTTCATGCTACCATCATATTCTCCTATGATGTAAACTTCACAAGGACATTCAATAGAAGTTGATTGAGCATGATTAGGTTCAATTTTATTAGGATCATTTCCAAAAACACAACTTGAAGCATCAACTAAAGATGTTAAAGACTTCCATCGATTACCAATGTGCATGTCCATTGTTTGAAATGCAAGGGGATTTTCAATTTTTCATATTTATAATAAGATAAATTTTATGATTATGCTATGTAAAAACCTAAAAATGATGTCTTGGAAATATAATTTTGAAATCAAATAATACACTCAATTTATCAAGTGAAGCTAGATATGATCAATTTTAAGTAACAAAAATTATGCAAACTGAAACATAAAACTAAAAGACAACAAAATAGAATGCAGAAACAGATGTTTTAGTGCCTAGAAAATTAGGAAATGACCCTGATCAGGGACTCATTTTCCTAGGGGAGAATGTGTCTTAGGTTATGGTTTTTAAATTTTCTTTTGTAGATTTATGAGTTGACTCTAGTGGTTTCTAGATTTTGATCTAAAACAGTGAGTTACAGTTTGAATTTTCTATGAAATTAAGGTTGAATGCAAATGCAAAATATGAAAAAATGAAATACTAGGAGACCTAATTTGATGTGCAATTTTGTTTCAATTTTCAAATGCAAATGAATGATGATGCAATTCTATGTAAATGATTTGAAAAATGACTTTTTTTTTTGTACTTTTTAGATTTCAAGAATGCAAAGATGTAATCCTAAAACCCCTAAATGAAATGAAAATAGAATGCACATGAATGTAAAATATAGATCTAGGGTGAAAGTGGACTCTAAAATCAGAAAAATTGCAATGATCAAAAGTCAGGTTCACCAAAATGAAACATAGAAAAATAGACCTGCTTAAAATGTAGGGTTCACCAAAATGATAAGAAATGGACCTATTATCCTTTATTTCATTAGGAAATGAGATCCACACAATGAAATGACTAAAAACCTTGAGGTGAATCAAGTCAATGTGTGAATCTACTATTTTCCATTTTTGCAAGGATAGGAAATCTGATCAAACAACACTTTGGGGAGAAAGATTTAAAATAGTAAATCAAACCCAAAATACAATCTACAACTTGAATCTTGAAGACTAAACTAAAAACTAGTGGAGACAAAAATAAAATTGCAGATCAAAGAGAGGTACGATGTTGTTTACTAGTCACCAAAAGTGCTCTGCTGAAGCTGACCTAGGACTCATTCACCTAGAGGTGAACAAGTCTTGGTTTAGGGTTTCTCTGTAACTTTTGGGAGCCTTTGCTAATGATTTGAATCTCTTATATTTCCTAGGTTTCAGGTTTAGAGAGTTGAAAATAAATTCTATAATTGAGCTTCTATGTGATGACAACATTTACAACTTTGACAAGTTCTCCTATTTTTCTTTTCAAGAGATCTTCAAGATTTCTTCCACCTAAATCTATAAACATAAATCAAGAGGGAGAAATGTACTATTTTTGTGAATGGGGGTTTTCCTTGGTCAAACCCATTTTGGTAATTAAACCTTGAAATGAAACAAAATAGCATGAGAGGAATGATGAATGAACAACTCTATGCCACAACTCACCAAACCCTTGAATGAACCTTGGAATTAAGATCTATAAATTGCATGAAATGACTTCAATGGATGTGTATTTTGATCTTGAAACTTGATTTGAAACAATTCCTTGAATGATTGAATGGATCATGAACACTGCATCAACATATTAGCTCTAATAACATGCATGATGCAAGAAGACCTTGATATGATAATTGGATCTTGATTGCTGCAATAATTCTCCAATAAATTTTGTCTTGAATTCCTTGAAATTCTCTTGAAATGCTCTTGTGAAAGTTCTCTTGATCTCATAAAAATCTTCTTCGGTGAAACATTGTGAAATACCTTATATTTATAGGTATGCAACATTAATTTCCTGAAATTAAAATAACACAAGCCAACATGTGAATATGGATTTTAAATCATTAAAATAATGTCAAAACCATAATTTGAATTTAGGTCCTTGGTCTAAGTGAACCCATTCACCCATGGGCGAATGGGTCCTAGGTCACTCACCTAAGACACACACTGCTCAATGAGAAGTGTCATGTTATGGAATTAATGAATGTCAGGCTTCCTCTTCGTAAAATGTGATTAATTAGGATTGGATTTGAATCAAAGGGGCCAATTAAGGAAAATTAACCTCAATTAATTAAGTTAGCCCTAAATAAGTGTGATAATGTAAATAAATACATTTTACAACACTAGAAATAAGGCACAATTAATTCCATTTTAATTAATAGGGCCCTAAACTTAATGTGAATATGTAAAATACATATCACAACACTAAATTAAGGCATAATTAAGTTTATTTTAATATTAATTCCTAATTAAGTGTGAAAAGGGGATACTTTTTCCTACACTACACTTAGTAGCGTGTTCTTAGTGTCTATGATGATAAAAAAAAGTTAACAATGATGTGCACAAAAGACAATGGAGGAAAAAAGACAAATATACCAACAAATTTTATTCACCAAACAAATATTAAGTTAAATAAATAAAATGTGTTCTAGGTTACTTTTTCACAAGATTACAAAATTTAATTCCAACTTAAATCTATCATGAATTTTGTGGATATTAGGAAACACCATTACTATAATATCCATAATTGAGTTACACAAATTGATTAAGGAATTTAAAAATACTAAAATATAGATTGATCTTTCCAAGTATCGATACTATTGACTTAAATTAAATCAATAACAAGGTAATGTAAAGTTTTAATGCAACATTTAGGTGACTAAATGGATGAAAACTATTGTTGATTAAGTTTATAACTAAGATCATCTACTAACATTAATATTGATAGTTTAGACTTTCTCTAATCCCATTTTAACTAAGCATGGCTAAATTTGTATATTATTTAATAACAAATGAAACTTATATTTCTTAACTCTTATTAATTCAAAACTCTAAGAATCATGTAACATCCCGCTACACAACCCTGAAGGTTAAGAGCCAAAAGAGGACAAGATATTTTTTTCTTTCAAACAAGAAGAATAATTTACACATAAAGTAGTTACCGATACAATAGATTGACAACATACAAGACCAAGAATGGTCGAGTGCACAACCAAGAGGGGAAGACTAGTTAAACCTCCAAAGAAAAATCCAAGCAAAAGCAAATAGGAGAGCTCTAGAAATTTTTCTCTAGAAATTCTTGATCCGGTGCTCCAAAATTACCCTGTGCCAGTGCTCCGGAATTACCCTGCACCAATGCTCTAGAATTACCCTACACCAATGCTCCAAAATTACTCTGCACCAATGCTCTAGAATTACCTTGCACCAGTGCTCTGAAATTACCATTTTCAACACACAACAACAAGCTATGTTGCGCCAAAAACCTTAGCAACAACAACACAGATCAATAACAATAAGCTACATTGCGCCAGAAACCTTAGCAGCAACAAAAATGATTAATAATAGCAAGTTGTGTTGCACCTAGAACTTTAGCAACAACAACACACATTAATAACAACAAGTTGTGTTGCGCCAGAAACCTTAGCAGCAACAACACAAATCAGTAACAGCAAGTTGCATTGCACCGGAAACCTAATAGCTTGATGCATGAAGGAAGAATATACAACCATAGCTCTATTTTTTTTCCAAGATACTTAGGAAAGAAAGGTCGTAAAAGAATCATCATAATATACGTGAGTTCAATACCAAAACTGGAACCCGTAGGCCAAACATAAATAACATATCTTCTCATTAAATTTATGATTACTTTCTCTCTCTCAAGAGAGTACAATGTGCATAAAGGAATAAGTATGAATAAAATAACTTTTCCATGAATAAGATATATCATCTGATAAGATAAATACATAAGATGGGATGACTCCAACTGGTGCTCCAATAACCTATACATCAATCCCAAATGGTGGTGGCAACACCTCCCTACCATGTGGGCTCAAAGAGACCACCCCACTATGCTCGAAGATAGTCACAAGGCCCAAATAGAAGTAACAAGACAAACTAAAAGTAAGGCTAATACTCACATCAGTCATAGGGAAAACATAGAATATAATGCACACAACCAATGCCACAACAAGTGATGCTCATCCAACATCATGTTGGGTACTACTCACGACTACCAAGGTGCTAGGTACTAAATTGCATATTAGATGGTGTGTCATCATGCGTGCTCGAAGTGATGGAACCACATAGAATTAAGTACACCTCTCATAGGGATGAGGAGACTCAATCATGCCTGAATCCATGCCCCATAGATGGATAACTCAATGCCCCATAGATAGATGGGCATTCGTGAGTGCATCCTTAGCCTTTACTAGCGCTCAAGGCCATGCACGAGTACTCATTATCTTATTAATGTTTTACCCCATTATTTTTATTTAGTTGTCACTTTTCTACTCTAACTCTACTACTAGTTCCCTTGGTGGCCACCTGCGGGCCCTGAGCCCATAAAGAGCCACTCCATATGACCACTCTAAATACCTAGACCTAAGCTCATCTTGTTTAACCAAATGAGGAATCCAAAGCAACATGAAACAAAGGGAAAGCCACAAATTTCCATCATAGAAACCCTTTAAAATAGCCAAGCCAATATTGTTGTAAGAAGAAATATTAAACAACTGAAATTCATAATGAAATAGAGGCATAAAAAAATTACATAAAAATTCAAAGTGCCCGGATTAAAATTCTAAGGTTGACCCAGTTTATATTTCGGTGTTTCTAATTGGAATCCACCTACAATTTTTGAGTTTAGAACCAAAAATGAGGTGTTGTTTTGAAAAAAATTATTTTGCCAAGCTAGGCAAGAAAAAACATCAAAAAATGAAAGTACCCAGAATTAAAATCTGCCAAAGACCCAATTGAGATTTGGGAATTTCTACATGGAATCCAACTTCTTCTTTTTTTTTAACAAAATGGTAATGGGCAACAAAGAAAAATGTGTTTTAACAAATTGGGCAAAAAAGAAAGAATATGAAAGAGCCTAGAAATCAGATTTTTCCAACAACCCATTTCAAATTTGCTAGAAATGTACACAAATATTCCATACAAAATACTACAGAGCAACAAATAGAATTCAAAACAACCATTATCCAAATGCCAAGAAATCACAAAAATAAAATAGAGGAGTTCCTCCAAATTTTCACAAAAAAAAAGTAACTCGGATCTGAAAAGAGATTCAAGGCACAAATGTAACATGAGTGAATGCCTAGATTACCAGCCATACAAGATTGAAGAATAAAAGGAAAATACCTCAATTTTTCCCCAAAATAGAAATGGAGGAATGCTTAGTGTAGAAGACATGGCCAGGTTCCAAAACTAGACAAGTAAGAAATGACACATTGATTTCAACAATCTACTACCCATAAATTTCTTCTTAGAAAACTCCCACAAAGCTCCCCAACTCACTCGCCCAAATCATGGGGTTCCTCCTCTGTGCAAACAACAAAATTTCCTTTCCTCCAAAATAAAAATAATAATCCCCCTCAAACAAATCTTCCTTTCCTTTTATATTTTCTCCAAACCATAAAAAATGAAATAAAGCATTTGATAAAACTCGATATTAAAGCTCCCAAAAGAAACAATTAATTAAAGTCACTAAATATACAACATTAAAATATACAAGGCTCCCCCAAAAGGATTAATAAATCATTTAAATAAAATATTTAAAACCTCATGAAAATAACAATTCAAATCCCCAAACAAGTAGCCACCAAAAAATACCATATTTAAAATCACATGAAGATGCCAATAAACCACATCAAGACACTGAAAATCAATTAAATATATATAACCACATAAAGGGCTAAAAAAAACCAAGATAAAATACCTCAATGAGACATATTGGTAACCTAATTACGACAAAAAGGTGCTTCAGACATTACCATTAGGTAACTGGATGATAAGACAACAACATGGAAACACTACACTAATAGGGTACAATGGGATAGGGTAGGGGACATTTGACCTATGACTACCTCCAGTAACCACCATCGGGGAATGAGAGTATGCTCAAGCCTATGAATCTAGGTAGAGTCGATACTCAGTACCTACATCACTCCAATCAAATGTCAAAGTACATGTGCATATATCATATATCATATATCTAAAGCAACATCAATCATTAGGAAAAAAGGGTCATGATATCGTAAGCCTATCGGTTACGAGTGTTACAACATCATCCTTTTATTGTCCATAATCATACATAAGCAAAGACAACGATATATAAAAATATAAGCATGTAATCCAACATAATAACTAACCATGTAAACATGAAATCCAACATAAACAATAATCATGTCAACAGAATAACATATAAACACATAAGCATGTAAACATGTAATCTAGCATAACAGTCATGGAATTGCACCTCTTAGGTGTCAATACAAAATAATGAAGGGACGAATAGTGAAAATACAAAATCTATGGTTATTGGAATAAATCAAGGAAGGACAACAACAAAATACAAACATGGGGGTTGTTACATCCTCCCCCCCTAGGACTAGGCTTACTCTTGGAAGCCTGCAAAAAGATATGGATAAAGGTCTCTCATCCTCGCTGCATCTTCCCAAGATGTTGAGGACTCACCATCAGGATCCCACTAGACCCTTACCCACTTTATGACCCATCCCCTAAGGGTCAACCTCTGACGTTGTAGGATTCATACGGGCTCCAAGGAAAGATGTATGTCTACCTCGACCTACAAAGTAGTCCAATCAAGAACATGGGTCACATCAAGAATATACTGTCTAAGAACAATTACATGGAAAACATCATGGATGCGCGATAGACTCAGTCACAACGCAAGGTGATAGGAAACTAGTCCAATCCTCTCTAGGATCTCAAAAGGTCCAACAAAATGAGGTGCCAACTTTGAGCCTTTCCCATAATGGATGGGGCTCTTCTGCAGATGAACTCTCAGAAACACACGGTCACCCACCGAGAAGTGGCGGTCCAACCTATGGGAATCAACATACTTCCTTTGCCGATCCTAAGCTATAGCTAGTTGCTCTCTAGTCTGCACTACCTGCTACTCCATATCCTAAAGCATCTCTAACACAAAAGAACTCGGTCCTCTAAGCAATCCCAACTCAACAGAGTCTAACATAGCCTACCATACAAGGCATGGAAGGGGGACATACCAAGAGAACTATGGTACCCATTATTATAAGCAAACTCAACCAGGTACAAGTAGTCCTCCCAACAAGAATGTTGATCCATAACGTACATCCGAAGCATATCCTCTAAAAAATGATTAACCTACTTCGTCTATCCGTCAGTCTCAAGATGGTATGCAAAGCTGAAATTAAGTTGAGCTCCCAAATCATGCTAAAGATAAGTCCACAAAGCTGAAGTGAACATTCGATCATGATCAGAAATGATCCTATGAGGAATACCATGCAAACGCACAATATCGTCCATAAACACTCGAGCTACAAACACTGTAGTGTATGAAGACCTTATGGGTGAGAAGTGTGCCAGCTTGGAAATTTGTCCACTATAACCATAATAGCATCATGATGACGTGAAGACATAGGTAGCCCCACTATATAATAAAGAGATATCGTATCCCACTTCCATCTAGGGATGGAATGAGGCTGCAATAGTCCTGTTGGGTGTTGATGTTCTACCTTCACCCACTGGCACTCAAGACACTGAGCCACAAAATCGGCAATATGATGCCACAACCCTACCTAATGATACAACTATTGAAGTTTGGGATGCATCTTCATGACACCTAGATGAGCTGAATAGGGTGCACGATGGGCCTCTTAAAAAACCAAGGAACAAATATTACTTGAATTTCGAGCATAAATGCGACCAAGATGCCACAAAAGTCCATCAGGCTCGAGAGAGAAACCTACAAACCTTCCCTCAAGGACTCTCCTAGGCTCAATTTCCACTTACACCTCCTGATACCAAGTATCACTAGGGAGTGACTCCAAAATACAGCTCTGCAAATCCACTCCAAGGGACAAAACTGAGATCTCATATCTCCTCCTGCTCAAGGCATCCACAACAACATTTTCTTTACCCTAGATATAGTGAACCTCAAAGTCATACTCATAAAGGAAATCCATCCAATGACACTGCCATGCATTCAAATTCGGCTAAGTGAAGATATACTGCAAACTGTGATGATCACTATGCAACTCAAACTGATGTCCCAAGAGGAAATGTCTCCAATGCACAAGTGCATGGACGATAGCCACTAACTCCAAATCATGGGTGGGGTAGTTCAACTCATGATCATTTAGCTTACAAGACTCATATGCAATCACTCATCCCTCCTACATAAGAACTACCCCCACACCCTCCAACGAAGCATCAATGCAAACTAAAAAATCTCCTGTAGGATCTGGCACTACTAAGATAGGTGCACTAGTCAACCACTCCTTAAGATCCTGAAAAAGCTAACTCACACTAATCTTTCCACACAAAATTATTCCCTTTCTATTGAAGAGAGGTGATGGGATGGGCTACCAGAGAGAAATCTCTCACAAATCATTGATAGTAACCTGCCAATCCCATGAAACTATGAACCTCAATCACATTCGTTGGTGCTGGCCAATCCACAATGGCCTAAATCTTAAAAGGATCCACTGAGATACCCTCTCCTGAGATGATATGGCCCAAATATCTTACCTCAGTCTGGAAGAACTCACACTTGGCCAAATTTTTGAACAATTGATTATCTCACAAGCACTGCAACACTTGTCGCAAATGGCCCTCATGCTCCTCCATAGTCCTTGAATAAATCAAAATATCAACAAGTAACATGAAAAAAAATTGGTCAAGATTGGCGCAGAACACCCCATTCATCAAACTCATAATGCCCATAGCATGTACGAAATGTCATCTAATGAATGTCTACCTCATGAATGTGAAGCTAATGGTATCCTGACTTTAGATCTATATTGGAGAACACCTTGGCTCCCCTCATCTAATCAAACAAATCATCCATCTGAGGCAACGGGTAATGATTCTTCACCATCACTTTGTTCAACTAGCGATAATCAATGCACAAGTGAAGAGATTCATCCTTCCTCTTCATGAAGATGACAGGTGCTCCCCAATTGGATACACGAGGATGAATGAAACCCTTCTCTAGTAACTCCTCTAACTACAATGACAACTTGCTCAACTCTTGAGTAGTCATATGATACGGTGCTCGAGAGATAGGCTCCACTCTAAGGATGAGATAAATACGAAAGTCTATGTCATGCTTAGGCGACATACTTGGGATAACACTCAGAAAGAAATCCAAAAACTCCTAAAGAAGAGGATGGTCATCAAGAGATACCTCCTGAATTCCACCCTTAGCAAGATCACTAACCGAAATAGAAAACATCTAACAACCTTGTCGCATGGCACATTTTAATTGCATGGTTGAAATCACACAGAGAAAAATGGGTCTCTGGACCCCAACTAACTCAACACACTCTCAAACATTGTCTACACACTAAACCAACTTACGTCAAAAGCCTATACTAGCTTGGTGTGTCTCCAACCAGTCCATTCCTAAAACAATCCCATAGGTCCCCAAAGGAAACACACAAAGATCCATTGTGGTAGTGAAGGTACCCAAATCCAACACACAACCATGAACAAGGGAGTCTACAACCACCTTGGCTCTAGTAGCTAACTCAACATGCCAACCAACATCTTTCCTTTCCACCACGAGTCCACAATGCTCTACAAGAAAAGGAGAAATAAAAGAATCTGAAGCTCCTGAATCAAACAAAATAGATGTGGTATTCCCACATAACTCACCTGAATACTCAACCACGTTGCCCTGATGCTCAGTTGCCACAAAAAATCTATGAGATCTACCAACATCACCTATTGTAGGCTCTGAAGTAGCTTGTCTCTGACTACCTCCAGCTACTAATCTCTGAGGACACTGAATAGCTATATGACCATGCTTCCCACAAGAAAAACAACCACCTCTTCTAAAACCTCATCCTGAAAATGGTGCACATGACTGTTGGGTTCCTTCACCCCTAGAACTCTATTGTGCACTCTAAGAATTCTATGCTAGACCACTCTGTTTCCTACTTCGAGAACGATGATGCGGTCAATCCCTAGAAAATGGAGTACTAGGAATCTACCCACTTTATTGAGACTGAGAAGACCTATGCCTATGTCGTTGACTAGATCTAGAAGGTGTAGATTGAGATCTAGATGATCCAAATCCCTAAGACTATGTACCCTGAGAAACTGATCCTAAATGGAGGGCACTACCAATTTGAACACCTACCTAACCACCAAAGCTTCTAACCAGATTTTCTCTATCAACCTTGCCTTCTCCATGGCAATCTCTAAGGTCTTCAACTCAAACACACGAAAACCACCACTAATATGGGAATTCAAGCCCCCGATAAAATGTTGCACTAGCATCAACTCATCATCAAAAATGCTAGCATACTGCTTAAGCTCAAAGAAGCGGTGCTCGTACTGATCTATCATCATAGTCAACTGACGAAGCTCATGGAACTCATCAACATGTCTCTATCAATAGTAGTCAGAAAGAAATTGTGCACAAAACCTCTCTAAGAATAGTCCCCAAGAAATGGAAGCAATTTCTAGGTGAAGCTTCTGCTCCTCTACTCTCCACCATGTAGACACAAATCCTCTTAGATGCATAATGGCACATTGAGCTCTAGTATCAATACTATAAGGATGCATAGCAAAGCATCGATCAAGATTGATCAACCAAGTCTTTGCCTTGGTACCTATACCAGAACCATCAAAGGTAGGGGGATGGGCTCTAAGGAGATCCCTCATGTGACCTACAAAAATATTGTCTCCATCCACCCTATCCCTCACAACATTAGCTCTCAAATGACCCAAAATACAGGAATGCTCCTGCTCAGCTCTAGCATCCCAACTGTCCTAATGAGGAGGGTGTGACTCATCCTCATGAGATACCTTCTGACGAGGTCCTAAATGATCCACAATTTGTTGTAAAAGAGCTAAAGCCTTAGCACCCCTGAGCCCTTTGGCTTGGTTCTCAACACGTTGTTCCCCCTATCGTTCACCTTGATTTCCCTGATTGACATTAAGCTGCATGCTACGATGAACAATAGAGGCTCTACATCTAACTCTGCCTCTAGCTATACCCCTAGGAGGCATCCTGAAGAAAATAAAGAACACATCAAAATAGATCATCACAAGGATGACCTATTCACAATACTATGGCATGAAAGCATAACAACAAGACTATAAAATAATATAACAAGCTCACGCCACACACACCAAACACAATATAACATAGAAGGATCAGGTACACCAAAGCTCATAGTGTGTGAACATGGGCTCTGATACCAGATGTAACATCCTGCTACGCAACCCTGAAGGTTAAGAGCTAGAAGAGGACAAGATAAAAAAAAAAAAAATTAAAACAAGAAGAATAACTTACACATAAAGCAATTATTGATACGATAGATTGACAACATACAAGACCAAGAATGGATGAGTGCACAACCAAGAGGGGAGGACTAGTTAAACCTCCAAAGAAAAATCCAAATACGAGCAAATAGGAGAGCTCTAGAAATTTTTCTTTGGAACTTCCTGCTTCGGAGCTCTAGAATTACCTTGCGCCAGTGCTTCAGAATTACCTTGTACCAGTGCTCCAGAATTACTCTATGCTAGTGTTCCAAAATTATCATGGTACAACACAGAACAACAAGTTGCATTGCACTAGAAACCTTAGCAACAACAACACGGATCAATAATAGTAAGTTGTGTTATGCCAGAAACCTTAGCAGCAACAACACACATTAATAGCAACAAGTTGTGTTGCGATAGGAACCTTAGCAGCAAAAACACAAATTAATAACAACAAGCTACGTTGTGCTAGAAAAATTAGCAACAGCAACACAGATCAATAACAACAAGTTGTGTTGCGCTAGAAACCTAACAACTTTATGCATGAAGGAAGAATATACAACCATAGCTCTATTTTTTTTTGCAAGATACTTGGGAAAGAAAGGCCATAAAATAATCACCATAGTATATGCAAGTCCGATACCAACACCGGAACTCGCAAGCCAAACATAAAACATCACATATCTTCTCATTAAATTTATGATTACTTTCTCTCTCTCAAGAGAGTACAATGTGCATAAAGGAATAAGTGTGAATACAATAGTTGTACCATGAATAAGATACATCATCTGATAAGATAAATACATAAGATGGGATGACTCCAACTAGTGCTCCAATAACCTATACACCGGTCCCCAATGGCGGTGGAAACGCCTCCCTACCATGTGGGCTCAAAAGAGACCACCCCACCGTGCTTGGAGATAGTCACAAGGCCCAAACATAAGTAACAATACAAGGGAAAATTAAGGCTAACACTCACATCAGTCATGGGGCAAACACATAATACAATGCACATTGCTAATGCCATAACAAGTGATGCTCATCCAATATCATGTCAGGTACTACTCACGACTACTAAGGTGCTAGGTACTAGAGTGCATATTAGATGGAGTGCCATAATGCATGCTCAAAGGGATGACACCACATAGAATCAAGTATACCTCTCATAGGGACGAGGAGACTCGATCATGCTCGAATCCACACCCCACAAATAGATAACTCAACGCCCCACAGACGGATGGGCCTTCTCAAGTGCATCCTTAGCCTTTACTATTTCTCAAGGCCATGCGCGAGGACTCATTATATTATTAGTATTTTACCCCATTATTTTTATTTAGTTCTCACTTGTCTACTCTAACTCTACTACTAGTTCCCCTGGCAGCCATTTGTGGGCCCTAAGCCCATAGAGAGCCACTCCATATGACCACTCTAAATACCTAGACCTAAGCTCATCTCGTTTAACCAAATGAGGAATCCAAAGAAACATGAAACAAAGGGAAAGCCACAAATTTCCATCATAGAAACCCTTTAAAACAGCCAAGCCAATAGTGTTGTAAGAAGAAATATTAAACAGTTGAAATTCATAATGAAATAGAGGCATAAAAAAATTACATAAAAATTTCAAAGTGCCCGGATTAAAATTCTAAGCTTGACCTAGTTCATATTTCGAAATTTCTAATTGGAATCCACCTTCAATTTTTGAGTTTAGAACAAAAAATGAGGTGTTGTTCTGAAAAATGTCATTTTGCCAAGCTAGGCAAGAAAAAACATCAAAAAAAGAAAGTGCGCAAAATTAAAATCTTCCAAAGACCCAGTTGAGATTTGGGAATTTCTACATAGAATCCACCTTTTTTTTTATTTTTAACAAGAGGGTAATGATAAACAAAGAAAAATGCATTTTAACAAATTGGGCAAAAAAAAAAGAATATGAAAGAGCCCAAAAATTAGATTTTTCCAACAACCCATTTCAGATTTGCTAGAAATGTACAAAAATCTGCCATACAAAATACTACAAAGCAACAAATAGAATTCAAAAAAACCATTAACCAAACCCCAAGCAATCACAAAAATAAAATAAAGGAGTTCCTCCAAATTTTCGCAAAATAAAAGTAACCCAGATCTTAAAAGAGATTCAAGGCACAAATGTAACATGAGTGAATGCCTAGATTACCAGCCACACAAGATTGAAGAATAACAGGAAAATACATCAATTTTTCCCCAAAACAAAAATGGAGGAATGCTCAATGTAGAAGACAGGACTAGGTTCCAAAACTGGACAACAAGTAAGAAATGGCACGCTGATTTCAACAATCTACTACCCACAAATTTCTTCTCAGAAAACTACCACAAATCTCTCCAACTTAGTTGCCCAAATTATGGGGTTCCTCCTCTGTTCAAATAGAAAAAATTTCTTTCCTCCAAAATAAAAAATAATCCCCCTCAAACAAATCTTCCTTTCCTTTTATATTTTCTCCAAACCATAAAAAATGAAATAAAGCATTTGATAAAACTAGCTATTAAAGCTCTCAAATAAAACAATTAATTAAAGTCACTAAATATGCAACATTAAAATACACAAGGCTCCCCCAAAAGGATTAATAAATCATTTAAATAAAATATTTAGAACCTCAAGAAAATAACAATTCAAATCCCCAAACAATTAGCCACCATAAAATACCATATTTAAAATCACATGAAGATGCCAATAAACCACATCAAGACACCGACAATCAATTAAATATATATATAACCACATAAAGGGTTAATGAAAACAAGACAAAATACCTCAATAAGACATACTGGTAACCCACTTACAACAGAAAGGTGCTCCGAGCGTTACCGTTAGGTAACCAGATGGTAAGACAACAACACATAAACACTGCACTAACAGGGTGCAATGGGCTACGGTACGAGACATTTGGCCTGTGAATACCTCTAGTAACCACCATCGGGGAATGAGATCATGCTCAGGCCTATGAATCTAGGCGAAGTCGATACTCAGTGCCTGCATTACTCCAATCAAACATCAAAGTACATGTGCATATATCATATATCATATATCTAAAGCAACATCAATCATTAGGAAAAAGGGTCGTGATATTGTAAGCCTCTTAGTTATGAGTGTTACGACATTGTCATTTTCCTGTCCATAATCATACATAAACAAAGAAAATTATATATAAAAATATAAGCATGTAATCCAACATAATAACTAACCATGTAAACATGAAATCTAGCATAAACAATAATCATGTCAACAACATAACAACATATAAACACATAAGCATGTAAACATGTAATCTAGCATAGTAGTCATGAAATTACACCTCTTAGGTGTCAATACAAAAAAATAAAAGGATGAATAGTGCAAATACAAAATATACAGTTATCGAAATCCATCAAGGAAGGACAACAACAAAATACAACACATGGGGGTTGCTACAAATCAAGTATAGCACCAATCAAGTGTTACTAACATTTGACAATAATTATAGTTTAGCTAGGATGATAATTAGTACTTAAAATAATTTATCCTACTTAAATAGTTATATTATTGAATTTTAAAGCTTACAATTAATCAACTCACTACTAGCCCTTAAAGTTATCATAAACAAGGAGAATTTTAATTACCTACAAACTAAAGCAAGAGCTTTATTTCGATGACAAAAAATAGTTAAGTGATGATATTTTAAACACTATTGAAATCTTGATTAAATAAATTATCTTAGGAAATAATTATCTTGCTCCTTGAAAAACTAATCATGTTAAATTTAAGTAATCATTTTTTCTTTCCTTTAATTTATTTACAAAACAAAGTGATCATTGATTGAGAACTTAAATTTTCCATCATAGATTAAGGACTTGTATGTTCCTCTTAAATTCTTTAATATTAGATTAAAATTTAGATTTAACTTAATTTAAAATTTATTTAACTTAGACTAAATAAGAACTAACTTCCTTAATTGCAATTCACGAATGACTTCCTACTTCTATTTGTATTTTCTTGGCCATCCAAATTGAATATTGGTTAAATAGAAAACTACTTCTATTAATCATAATGGCATATCACATTTAAATTTTGAATTGAAAATGAAATCTTAATAATTAAGAAGTTTATTTAAATTTTCTTAAATTAATTCTTAAAAAAATCTTTTAAATTTTAAAACAACAATAGAAAGAACAATAATTAATGAACACTTTAATTTCTAATTAAAAACTATTTTTCAACTAACTTATCACTATTTTCTATTATTTATAAATTTATCTTTTCCTTGAAATTTATTTTTTCCACTTGGTATTCACGTGTTTTTCTATTTTTATTTATTTGCACTTAGAACTATTGTTTTATGGATCTTTGCTTCTTTAATTTGCTATTATAAATCTTTTGAAGTTCTTTTTTTAGTCCATTTAAAACCTTTGTAGGTTCATATAATTTTTTTATTGTAGGTTACAGAGGGACCTTTCATCCAATATGAATGATTAAATTTATTATACATATACATATTACCATTAATTTTTAGTTTTTGTCAAGGAAACTATAGGCACAGCCTATTCTTAACTAGTTATTAATAATTCTTTTTCTAACCAATAAGAACTGAATTAGTTTTTCTATTTAAAAAATATTTAGCTATTGTCAATGTATAGATGCCAATTTTATAACAAAACATTTATGAAAAATTATTTCTCTACCATCTTATTGGTAGGGAAATTTCCCCTGATAAGAGCGATTAATGCGCTTCCATTACTGTAGTGCCGATAATAGAGGCAAAAACAGATTTTCCCACTTCAAACAAGAGATTTACCAATAAATTTAACTATTTCAAAGAAGAGATTTTAACTGCTTCTAGTTGTATTGTTGTCGCCATTATATTGAATTTCACGGATGGGGTTTTTCTTCAGGAAGGAGACAAATTTGTTCAGCAAGCTATCCAAGGGCCACTCTCCCAAGGTCAAATTACCACTAGCCTCTCATCTACAATTTTAGAGGATTGAATACTCTACAACATTCGGAAGTGTTGGATGATTCTATGCACTTTTTAAATTTTTAGGTCCTCCCAAAAAGCAAGATTAAGGGGCTATCCCTCTTTGTATTTTTTGGGTAGTTATGGTTTGGGAAGGGCCATTATCAATCACTTCTTCAGAATTCAATTCGAGCTCTTCTAACTAAGTAGTCTCTCTCTCTGCCCAACACCCACTTTGTCGTTCCTAAGTTTTTTTTACTCTGATCAATTTTTCATGCAACATGGTTGGATTTAAGTTTATTTGCTTTGTGTGAATGGATGTTTTAGGACAACTTATGAACCACATTCTTCATAAGCCCTTTTACCTCCCTTTTTATTTTAGGGTGTTTAAATTGCAGATCCATTAGGTTTAATTTTTTCATTTATGCTTGTAGATTCACTGTCTTTATGCTACCGAGAGTTGAAGGCATATATCTTCTCTTTTATGTTCTTACACTTTCTGAGCGATGTTGTATGATATTGTTATGGCACAAACTAGTACTAAAATCCTCGATTTCATCCATGCTTTTATATGTTAGCATTTGGTGGTCATAGCCATACTTTCTTTGCTTTTTCTGTGCTTTATTAACTTTGGTGTTTGTGGGAAGGTATGTGATCCCATTTAAATTGCTTAAAGCATTGCTCCTTAGAAAATGGGCATTTTGTTTCCAGGATAACGATATTACAAGACATCCAGGATTTGGCATTCCTGTTATTAAGCCATTTGGGTGGGCATCCTGCTTCTAATCTCTACTACACAGAGCAATGGAAGTCAACAAGTTTTCGTCTAGCCTATTTAGCTCCATTTTAAGTGAATATTAATCGTAAGTAGAGATCTATGCCATGTTATTTCCTAGATTTTTTTTTTAATCTCTCATAGCACAAGATCACATATTGCACTGTAAACTCCAACACCTTACATGGCTCTTTTATTTCTATGTTACGCCTATAACTCTCCTATTCTGCAGAATGATTTCCTATTAACAATTCTCATACAAACTTCTATCGGCACCACATCTTCTCTACACCCAATGATTTCCAGAAATAATAGATTTCTCTATCTCTCAAACCCTACAACTTTTCATGCCTCTGTTGACGTCTTCATTATCTCTAGAGTTATGTCAACCTATTAATAGTAGCCTATGGGATGTCGATGCAGAAGAGAACAATGATAAAAGAAAAAAATAGAATGATAGACTGCAATACCAAACAGTGAAATACTTTCCTTTAAATTCGCCTCTTTTGTTACGCAGCCAACACAAATTTTAGTGGCTTTTTTTAGCTTGTAGCAACCAGCGTAGAGAGCGATAAGTTTTTCAGGAGGATAGATTATTCTCCATCACAACCCATGCCTTCTGCTAATCTATCCCAGGCACGCACAAAATAGTCACGATTTGCACACGCATTTTGACGTAGATGCCTTTTCACCCTTGGCTCGAACTTGTGCCAAATTTCAACACCATCGGCTCTGATACCATATGAAATGAATATAATTGATTGTGTTCTTTCCTAGATTTAGCTATCAACCAATGAAAAATAGTTGCTTTTGCACTCCGGGCACCCATTGAGATATGTCACAGTACTAAATTAGGGTAGTTAATTTACCTACCAGGCCTTTAAATGTATTTTACATTTTTTTTTTAATAAAGCAACTGAATCTTAAAAATTCCACACCAGCTCTTGTTCATAAAAGAGTAATTATCATGATTAGATCGATTGGGCACAATGATAAGCTGAGTATTATTGTCAATTCTATCTAGGTAAACTTTGGAGATTAACAAAATAGAAGCAGAAAGTATGCCAGTATCCATTCAATTGAAAAAGACTCGGGTTGTTATGCCTTATTCAGAGTTATTCAATTTTTTTGGGTTTATTTTGAGTTTTAAGTTTTGGGTGTGCCTGATTCAAAGTTATTCAATTTTTTTTTAATTCGAGTTTAATTTTTTGGGTTTGACTACAATCTAAAGTCTTGTACAAGAGGACGTCTGACTTAAAGCCATGACATTTATCTGGTCTTTGAAGTAGTTTTCCTTACATAGTCTAAGGGTTTCTAGAGTCATTGTACAATGTATAGAATACAATGATCAAGTAGATAGTTATACCCATACAAGTTTAGAAATGAATTTTAGTATTCTTGATAAACATTACCTTGAATAAGTTTGACCCTTCCTGAGTAAGTTGCATTTAAGTAATGCCTATTTCATAATGTGTACTTCTCACATGAGAGGCTTTGTAAGAAAGTCAAGAACATTGCATCTAGAATGTAGGATTGCTAGTAGTATTCGCCTTGTTAAATGTTAATAATCAAGATTTATGGATAAAATTGTGTGCAATTTTTTCCATCAACGTTTCGGATCATACTCCATGATCCATCATCAGGATGATTAGCAGATAGAGAGAGACATGAATAATAGATAGCAGACTCATAGAAATAGAGGAGAGGGTGGTGAGGGAAGGTTGTAAGGCACGAGAACCAAAAAGATGAGAAAGTCAAGGGAAGGAGAGAAATGATTGGAGAAATTACAAAGAAGAAAATTAATGAGAGAACCTAAAAAACACAAAACTAATTCAGCAAAAGGACATGAGAACCTTTACATTAAAGAAAAGATCCCAGAACCAACTAAAGAAATTCATAAATGAGAGGGAAAAATTCAAAAGAGAACACTATGGTAAAAATAGAAATCAAAGTGAACAATTGAAAGGAGAAAGAAAGAGACAAAGGTAAAAATATAAATTGAGAAAAAACATGATAATCAAAATCAATAAGAGAAAGATACAAGATTAAGAGAGAATTAATAGGAGACACAAAAGTAAAAATTACTAAGTGAAAAAAACCAATTTAAGAGACGTTTGTCTAATCTTAAAATATCTCAAATCTTAAATTAAACCATAGAAAAGACAAATTAAGAGAAACTTAATATGTAAATAAAATGTTTACAACTATTATATAATTATGTGGGGTTCATAAAATCCAAAGAAAAATATAAAGTTTAAATATTATGTAAATTTAATATGTAGTGAATGAAATAATTAAACATAAATAAGAGAAAAAGACAAGTTTAAGAGAAAACATAATAAGGTTTGATGATTCAAAGAAAAATAAGGGAAGAGGTAGATTAAAGAGAAACTTAATAGGGGATATAAATTATAAAAATAAATTGATCAATTGATATTTAGGCTAGATATTTAAATAAATTAAATATAATGTTTATCTAATCTTAAAATATCTCAAATCTTAAATTAAAACTTAAAATATGGTAAATATTGTATTTATATATTAAATCTCCTATTTAGGGGTTCATAAATTCCAAAGAAAAATATAATGTTTAATTATTATATAAATAAATGTGTGGTGAATGAGATAATTATACATAAATAAGTGAAAAAGACAAGTTTAAGAGACACCATAATAAGGTAAGATGATTCAAAACAAAATAAGGGAAGAGACTGATTTAAGAGAAACTTAAAGGGAGATAAAAATTATAAAAAGAAATTGATCAATTGATATTTAGGCTAGATATTTAGCCTAAATATCAAACGTAAATAAAATCTAACCTGAAATAGAATCTTAAAACTTAAAATAAAACAAAAACAAATTTAAGAAAAATTAATATATAAATATAATATTTGCCAAAATTTTTATAATTTGAGGCTATAAATATTAAGAACAATTATCTTAGGATTATATAATTTAAATATTGAAATAACAATAAAGAAATATAATATATTATCTTAGGATATTCTATAATTAAAATATTGAAATAACAATTATTAATAAAATAATGGCTATATATATATATATGAAATTTAATATATACCGTATTCAATAACATAATTCTACAAAAATAAGTGAAAGAGACAAATTAACGAGAAGATGAAGTAAGGTTTGGATAATTCTAAATAAGATAAGTGAAAAGGACAAATTTAAGAGAAACTAAATAGGAGATATAAATTATGACAAGAATTTGAAAGGAGAAATTAAGATTAAGAACATGAAGGAAACAATTGAAATATCGAGTACAAGAAAACGCGACCCAATAAATAAAACCAAAAAAGAGACACAAATTAAGACAAATAGAAAAGGAACTAAAACTAAACAAGAATGGAGAAGAACAACGAGAATAAGAGATAAATAAGAGAAAAAATGTGACTACGAGAAGAAAAGGATGAGGGAAAGAGAAACGAGGAAGGGCAAGAAAGTGGGAGGAGCATGGAAGAGAAAGGAAGGGAAAGCACAGGTGGGATGAGGAGGATGGAGAGTAAACCGGGAAACCCGAAAGAGCAGGGGAAGGGGAAAACCAAGCAAGGTGGGATGGGGCAGGGTTGGCACAGCCAGACGGGGGAGAGGGGATTACTAGGGATTAGGAGGGAAGGCATTGAGGTTGTTAAGGAGGGGTTTCCAAGAGAAACTCAAAGCCCAACCTCCATCCCGATTAAGGTTGGAGGGGTGATTATTGATTTCAATGGCCTCTTTAAATGTTGTCTACTTTTATTAGAATTGAATAGTAATTGTTGTGAATATTGTACATCTATAATTCTAATAGCCCTTTGAAGGTCAATCTTAAAGATATATTTGTTTGTATAATAGTTTTGGACATCAAATTCCTTGCTTTTGTAGAGTTAATCCTAGATATTAAAAGATATTTTCTCAGAAAATTTTTCTTCAAAAAGGTAATATGAAATTTCATGTAATAGTGAACAATGGAATGTGAAATTTGATAAAAACATTTGGCTAATTGTGCGCATTACCTCTTCTTATTTGAAAATAACCCACTAAAGTATAACTGCACATGGACATGAAGTACACAGGCAGTGGAAATCAACATCATAGTGTGTGGAATGTTCTTAGATGGCATGACATTGTTTTCCTCATTTATGTAAGCATAGCAACCATCCTAGATGTTCTTTATCAATGTCCTGCACCTCTGACTTTGCATCAGTTATTCTATTTCTTTGCATATCAATTATTCTGTCTCTATTAGAGGGGTATTTTGGAGCCAAGACATCTTATATTGAATAGTAAATCTTATGGACTTTTATGTAACATTTTGGAGTAAATCTTACTAATTGATGGTATTCAGCAGTATGGTAATTCCTATTGGTCATACAAAAGAGATTCCTTTTTGCTTAGTAAAAGTTGGTCCAAATGACTCAAACAAAGCACTCAATATATAAAAATATGTCTCCTAAGTTAATGCAGATTCCATTTAAAACGTCCAAATTTTGTAAGTTTTCCTTCTTAGAGGTAATCTCGGTTCAAACCTAATTTTTGTATAGATTTAAAAAATTTCCTCTATAAATCCATTGTCTTCTCTGCAAAATGTTTTAAACAAATTTAATATTGTAATATTAAATGTAACTATAACCTCATAATTTTAAGATAGTATATATTGATTTATGTGCCATTTTCTTCTGTATTGGCTTAATATGTTGTTTGTTCATTACAAAATATGATTTAAAATGCTTTTTGTTACTGTAAGGATAAACAAAAAAACATAATGAAATTCCTCCTTATTTTCAATTGTATTTATTTCTTCTATTTCTTTCATAATCTAAGACGAAGCATTATTAATTTTAAATTATTCAGTTAGTTATACAATTCTAACCCTTTCTTTATATAAAGATGTATCTTCTTTATCAAAGTTATATCTTCTTTATCAGATACATAAATATTTCTCATTAAATGGATTTAAATAAAATTTCTTTATGGTAATAGAGTTTGTTTTTAACTTTTATAACATAGTTAAAATCATTTTAGGGTTAAGTATAATTGGAAAAAATAAAATATACAAAAAGAACTCATTATGATTCATTTTTTTTGTTGAATTTTATTAGGTTAAGCAATAGATTCTTGCAGTTATAACCTAAATTTTTTGGGTTCAACATAGATTCCTATAGTAGTATGTAAATTTATTTAAATATAACATAGGATATTTCTTTGAGAATGTTAGAATACTATAAATTTAATTTATATTTGACAAGAGGTAATTATTGAAATTTTTAAATAAAAAATTTCAAGAATGATAATTAACAAAAGCTTTCATAAAGTTTTCAAAACTAGTGTTCATAAGAATAAATAAAAATGAAATTCTACAAATTCCCAAAACAAACATACAAATTAATTTAGTTATTTGAAGTAACAAATTTTAAAAGTAAAAATCTCATAAAAATTAATAGCTACAAATTTACTTTTAAGTATAAATGAAACACGACAATGCCAATGCATGGCATCCACTAAGAGGAAAATGGTTTTAACGATGCATTTTTGAATAAAAAATATAATCACAATACTAACCATTTTTAGATTGCAGTTGGTACAACAAAATAACCAAGTGACTCAAAATGAACTTTATGCTTATGATGAAAAGATTTCCAATATCTTAACCTAAATTGATTTCTATAAATATTTGAAGATAAAAATTCTAAAAAGATCTTTTATATTTATATTTTAAAATATTTGAAATTAATAAATATTCCTATAAAAAAATATCGTAATAAGATGATATATTATTCAAAATAAAATTATTATAATATATAGAGAACTATATAAAAATATAACAAGTCAAATAGTATCATCTAATATATTTTAAAATTTTAAAACACCCAAAAAATAAACAAATAATATTTATTCATAAGTAATGCAAATAGGATAAACAAATAATGTATACAATGGTTACAAGAGACAAGTTGTTAAAATGGGTATGTAAACTATTTTTTTAAACTATTATATTAGTCAAGTAAGTGGTAGACAACATTAATAAACTTAGAAAAGAAAACATAATGTTAGGGTTAAATCATAGTTAGAATTAATTTTTAAATTAAAAGCATGAGTTAAAAAAAAGCATTAAAAAATTTATATGGATTTCAAAATGTTCAAAATTCTTTTAATTAGGTTACTATTAGAATTAGGGTAAGAATTACGGTTAGGGTAAGCATTAGAATTACAATTAGGGTTAGGGTTAGGGTTAGGGTTAGGGATAGAGTTAGGGTTAGGGTTAGGGTTAAAATAATAGTTAGAATTAGGATTAAGGTAAGGGTTAGAATTTAGGATTATTGTTAGACTTAAAATTAAGGTTATATTCAAAGTACAATCAAGGTTATGATTAGAATTAGGGTTAGGGTAAGAATTAGGATTAGGATTCATATTAGAATTAGGGTTAAAATTAAGGTGGGTTACTATTAGAATTAGGTTAAGAATTAAATTTATAGTTAGGATTATGGTTCAAATTAGAGATAGGGTTAGAGTTCAATTAGGGTTTGAATTATAGTCTGGCTTACAGTTAGGGTTTCAATTATAGTCAGGCTTAGGGTTAGGGCTAGGATCAAGGTTAGGGTTAAAATTAGAGCTATTTTTAATTGAGCACACACAAGTTATCTTGACCTAGGTCATACAAAGATGATTGCAATGAAATATGGATGCATAAGTGAACGTCGGAAAGAAAAAAAATGATTGTATATTAGAAGTCCTATCTTAAGTTTTGTATGGTTTCTAATATTATAAACCTTTAAAATTCTAATATTATAAACCTTTAAAATTCTAATAGATTTCACATTCATTTGAATCTTATCTTTTTAAATTTTCTCATTTAGGCTCTCCACTTTTCTAAATATCATAGATCAATACGAACCTCCAAAAAAGCATGACTTTGTTTTTTATGCAATCCTAGATGGGCATGCTACAAATGATGATGTGACTTAATCTACCCATGCCATTGTTCTCATTTTGAGAAAAATCATTATATCATGCTTATAAGTATCCAACAATTATTACAACAATTTGTTTATAATCTTACATGTCACCATTTGAAAAATTTCAAGATTACTATTAAGTTTTTATAATATCAATGTTGTTGCTAAAACATAGCAGACACAACAAATCAAAATAAGACTATTATTGCACTTTTTGACAGAAACTTCGCTGCTCTGCAGCTCTTGTTTATTTAAATTTTTATTCTATCCTATTTTAGATTCTAGATCATAGGTTGGAGAAAAGACACGAGGACTAGCAGATCCAATAAAACCTTACATGGATGAGTTGATTTGAATATATCAATTAATAATGGGTTTAGTCTTTTCTTTTAATAAAACTTTATTAAATAAAGTATGGTGTTATATGGGGATGCCACCCCCTTTGGGGCTGAACCCTCTCCCCATGGCTACAACTTTCATCGTTGTGACCCATGGGGTCGACCAAGGGGGGTTTGAGCTACTTTCACTTAATTTTATTTTTATATTTTTTTAAATTTTGCTTTAATAATTCTTTAATAAGTTAATAATTAGTATGTAATAAATATGTATATATTTTATATATTTTAAATTAGGTTATAATCATATAAAATTTTATTGAATAAATTTATTATAAAATGTTTAATGTATTTATATTATAAGAAAATATTATTTTCAAACACGATATATAGGAAATAGTTGTGGTATTTAGATGGATATACACAATTTTATACTTTTACATAAATATATATCTAACCATTAGTCATTTAAAATTCAAAACTTTGCATTTAATCTTTGATTTGAATTTATTTTCAAAACTAGAATCATGAAAGTTTTCTATGAAGATAAATTGCACCCCACCCATGCATTATTATCTTCACTTCCAAAGTAATCCATTAACCCTAAAGTGGCATTTTATTCACTTCATTTTTAAAAAAAAAACTTGGCTTCTACCATGAGCGCAAAAGACTAAAATCCAATACACATTAATTGTTCTTACTATGTATTTTATTTATCAATTTTAGTACTAAAAGAAGCATCCTTAAAATAAAGATGATAAATCTATCATTATATTTTTTTTCTTAAATTCACACAACTAGCAACATAAAACATATTCTATTACACTTTGAAGACTTTTCCCTATCACATCATATTCATAAAGACTTTACAATCCTTGAATTGAAATCTTGGTCCTATTTTAACTAGATATTTTACAAGACTTTATGTGTTTTCCCAAGGAAAACCAACATCTATCCTGTTGGTTCCCAAATTGATAGGTTGCAAAATCCTAAAAGTATGTCAATCTTTATAATTGGGTTTTACAAGTGAATTGGCCAATGAACAAAATCAATTAAAATGATTAGATTTCCCTAAAATTTAGGCTTTGCTATGCCTAGGTGGATATTACCTTGTGTTCACTATTGAATGTTAAATCCTCAAAACTGATTGGTGAATATTGAGGAGATTGTGAGTTTTATGCAATTATTTCAATTAAATCATCCTATTCAATCTACTTCAAAGTGGCATATGATTTTGAATTAGATTTTCCTACTACAAATACCTCCACTCCTGCAATAAAAAAATTAAATTGAATTTTAGAATATGATACAGGGGATGGTTTTGGAAAATAAATTGATTAGTGTCTTTTCTAGGTAATAGTGTCAAAATTAAAATTGATGTGTCTTCCTTCTAGGTATAACTCAAATTACTTGGCACAATACTATTTATGACTTGTATAAATATAAAAAAAATCTTTTATCATGTTCTTATTTATCCAATTGAATCCTCCAGATTACTATGACCTATTCAAAGGAATTTAATTATTTCTTGAAGAAACCCTATTAAACAAATCACACACAACATGAATGGTATTTTGAAAAACTAGGCATATGCTTGATATGTTAATTTGAATAATAAGGAGAAAAAAAATGGAGACAACCAAGTAAAATTTTATCAACTATATTCAACAAGTAATTGACAACCAAGGCGAAAACAAATAGAGACAACCAGGTAAAATTTTATCAATGATATTTAGCAAGTAATTGACAACCAAAATTCAATTGATATGCTTTAGAAAATAGGCCTTTACAATATCCTTTTCCAAAATCCAATTCCCCCCAAGAGGGAAATCCCCACGGTCTTTGGTTTCCTTCTTATAGGAACGAAGGAAGCAACAAGCTTCAGACTATTCACAGTCTAAAATGTGACCTTTCGTATTCCAATCCTTTGGTACAACATGTTGCAATATTTATTTAGTTGCTTGCCCCTTTGTACTCCATATGTTTTCATCTCTATTCATTCCCATATCTCTGCCAGTGTTCACCATTTCACTTTTCTAATCAAGCTTTCCCTCTTCTATGGTCACAATCAACTCTTTCTCTTGTCAGCTTGGGATTTTTCCATCATCAGTTCAATGCCTTGTGCCATGACCTTTCTCATTCCTATGTTACTCATGTGAAACCCTTACTCTTTCTTCACTGCATCGAAGTGACTTATATTATACTCTTGTCGATGTCCATTTCTCCATTCGATGAATTCTAATAGTATACTTTTATTATCCTTCAGGGTTTCGAAGGGACTATTGTTATGCTCAGGCTAATATTTACATCTCTCTTTGATGTGCTTATTTTCTATCTCATTCAAACCTTCTCTTGGGTTACTATTACACCATGTATTTGATACTCCTTAGTCATTATGATGTTTTTACACATTTCACTATTGGTCAATGAGATTATAAGATGTTATGTCTTCAACATGTATTGCTTTATCAAAGGGACCCTTAATTACCTCTCACCGATACATGTATTTCCTTCTGATTTATGCTCTTTCTATTTGTCAATTTTTCAAAGGGACCATGAAATAACTCTCTTCAACATAGTGTATAGTCACTTCGACATACTAACAAGCCTATCATATGAATACCTTCAAAACTGGAGCCATGAATGTTATTGTTTAAAGGCATATCGTTCCATCTAAGGGACTTCAAATTGACTCATGTCAATGCAATGTATTCTCCTTGATATGAGTTATTTCATATTTGGGGTATGATAATAAGTATGAGTTCACTAAAACAATGACTATGGGAGAAAAAAATTAAGTATTTAAATGGAAATTTTTTGGTGACAATTTAAGTAATAGGTTTTTTAAATGGGATAATGACAAAATGAACTTTTCTACTAGCTTGGGGTAGGGTAACAACATAAATGTATAATGAAAGATGTCTTGGGAAAAGATATAACATGAATTTTAGACCTAGAAAATGAATAGTGCAGGGGTTAGAATTCTTTAAGTGGAATTTTGGAGCTAGGGTTTGACAAGCATTGAATATAGACCAGGTAAAAAATTCTAGTCCTAACAGTGGCTCTAGTTGGGGATGAATTACTAACTAGAAATCGCAAGAATCCAAAACATTTATCTATGGTGCAGACCAAAAACACAAAATTGTACAAAATAATGAAAACCAAAATCAGGAAAACCCTAAACTATTGTGCATGGAATTTATCTTCTTTAAGAAAATAAGTGTTTCAAAATTGTCCATGCACTAGAAATTCTCGATTCTCACCCACCATATTTTTCTTTACAAGAATTCAAATCTTTGGTGCAAGCAGACTGAGTATCTTGTCCATTAGGTACATAGTCAAACTCTTTCTTCCCATTGAATTGGTATGATTTAGAAAATCACACCATAGCTGATGGAACTAGGTCACCAAAAAAGAAAATCCTTTGTTTTCCTCTATCATAAACTTGGTTTTCATCACACTATACTAAATCCAATTTGAAAATATTATTAAAATCTGCTTGACAAAATCTGTTGATATATTTCATCAATCTACTATGCTCAATACTACCAGTGCATTCTCCATTATTATGCATCTAGAAATCAGGTATAATCTAATTTTTTTTTATCATGTGATAAAAATAAGTGACAACCACCAAAAAATCTAGACCCATGCTCTACATGATATTTTATTTTACCACATTTGTTATCATTCACCAACTGATGGCTTTCTAATTGAATTGGTAAGAAGAAAAAATCATATTGCATTTGGCATCTAGTATAATTAATGTTGGCACTATCAAATGATATAACATTAGATTCAAAAATATTAGTACCACTGTTAGCATCAAATGTAGCTTTCCCACATAGTTTTCATCTTGAGACTCTATCATCAGGATTATTAATTTGTAGATTTAACACATTTGAATCATCAATACCCCAATATTCAATAAAACTATGTATTTTTGGAGCACTATTTTAATGAAATTCATGACCACCAGATGTCTCTATTTTATCAAAATGTAACCTTGAATATGATCTTTCACACTCATCATGCATTTTATCATCATTGTCACACAAAGCACCTTCACTGTCAAAGCAAAGGTATGTTGGGCATGAAAATTCAGAATCATTCTTATGTGTATATCTTTGATATTCAATAGTTAGAAAATTTGAAATTTTTTCACTACTAAGTGAACATGTCTCTTCATTCACCTCATTGTTGATGTATTCTTTTATTTTTTCATCATCACAACAATACTCAAGATCATTGGATAATGATATATCAAATATAATTTTATCACCATAGTTATCTCCTTCACCATTTGATACAACATCTTGTTTGTCTGAGAATGCTTAATCCTCATCATAAAATGGAACTAAAAACATATGGAAATCACCTTTTGGCACACCTAGGAAAGATATCATTTGATTTTCTTCTATTATTTCATCATACAAGGGGCTTGAACAAATCTGAAAATCATTTTCAGGTGTGCATACTTCTTCCTCACCAATCATGTCATCATGGCACTCAGCTGTAAATGGATGTGTTATTTGTTCACTGCCAAGTGGACTTGCTTCCTCACTTACCTTATTTTTGATGCACTCCTCAACCAGTGTGTCCTCAACAACATGTTCAATATTGCAATCTTCCTCCAAGGTGAAGAGTTGGCTTCCCACAATTCCATCTTCATTCAAATATGAAATATTATCATTGAAAATTTCACTTGCATATGTTTCCTCTATTGGATGCATTGTTTTATTATTTTCTCCACATTCATCAATGGTATCACCATTAGATTCAACATTGATAGCATCCTCATACCTTTTCTTATCTATGACACCAACCAATTTGCACACTTGGTCTAGAGTAACTGGCATCAATGACTTAGGCCAATAAACTAAATTAGGCTCATATATTCTCATGAACTGCTCAATGAATACAAATTTATCAGGTAGGAAATTAAAAGGTATTTGCATATAGATATCTGCCATTCTGTTGAATAGAGAACATCCAGATTCTCCTTCATGTCTCTTTAGGCCAAAAAATGCATCTAAGGGAGATATGTAATATTTCAAATTCATGATGGAACCTTGACTTCTTTCTTGGATATGTGAATACTCATCATCTTCCTCATCAAACTGCTGATTTTGATATACATTTTCAAGAGAGTTTATATTTTCCCGAATATGGACAATAGGGTCAATAATATGTGCAATTTGCTAATAATGAATTTGGGGTTGACTGTGGTGTGCAAGGTATTGATGTGGGTAAGCTAGAACAGTAGGGGTATTTACACCTTGAAGATTGCTCTCAACCTTTGATATATATTGCACATTTGCATGTCATTTTATTGCTTGCTGAAATAGACTGAGGCCCTAAATTTTGTGTATACTTTTCATTACCATTATCAAACTGACTCAGGAACAACCTTTTGAAATCTTCCCATGAAGATATACTTTGCATGGGTAAGCCATTATACCATTCTCTTGAATTATCCTTTAAAGACCTTACAAAGAATTTCATAATGACATATTTTGCACAAATCTGAAAGTCTTCGATAAACCCACAAAATAGTTGTGCATTCCTAAAATCCGATTCATACTCCTCTCCATGAAATATAGGCACATGATTTCTAAGCTCAAACTAATAAGGATTTGGGTAGCCTTAGATGTTACTAAAGTTCAATGGTTTGTCTCTATCTAGGATAAATACTTCTCTTTGTGGACATGGTTGAAATTGTTGTCTATTCATTGTGTTTGGAAATAGACAAGGATAATCATACATATTTTTTATCACTCTATAAATCTTCCACACAAGAATAACAGTCACACATCCTTTAGCTCTTTTCTCTCACAATCATCTCTCAAGCAAGGATAATACATAAAATCCTCAATGTCAAGCTTAAGATCTTTTTAAATGAGCTTATTACTACATACTTCTCATAGAATACCATAACTAAAAACTGTAACATAGAAGTGTGTAAAATCAATATCAATATTCCCCTCTTTACTAGTGCTTCAAAACTTGATAAGGGACTTCATTAAAACTCATACACCATAGTTTTCACATAAGCTCCTTTCTAAAAACCAGAATAAAAACACCTAGAAAAACTTCCAGAACTTCTAACCCTTCTTCTTGACTAAAAGTTATGCAGCTGTAGAAATTCTTTGTATCCTTCACTAGGTTCTTGAAACAAAGTCGCCACCTCTTCTAGAGAGAAATGAATTTTATATTTCTAAGTCCTTTCTAGTAGAGTTACCAATATGTGTTTGAATTCAAAACTTCACTAACTCTATAATGAAAATGGTCTTCAACCAAGATTCTGAATTACCTCCCCAGTGGAGTCCCCAATCCGTTGGTTCCCAAATTGACAAGTTAGAAAACCCTAAAAGTATGCCAATATTTATGATTGAGTTTTACAAGAAAATTTTCCAATGAATGGAATCAATCAAAAATAGTGGAATTCCATGCACTTTAGGCTCTACTATGACTAGGTGGGTATTACCTTGTGTTCACCACTGAATGTTAAATCCTCAAAATTGATTGGTGAATATTGAGCAGATTATGAATTTTATGCAATTTTTTCAATTAAATCATCATGTTCAATCAACTTCAAAGTGGCATATGATTTTGAATTATATTTTACTACTACAAATACCTCCACTCCTAAAACAAAAAAATTAAATTGGATATTAGAATATGATAGAAGGGATGGTTTTGGAAAATGAATTGATCAGTGCCTTTTCTAGGTAACAAAGTCAAAATTCAAATTGATATGTGTCTTCCTTTTGGTTATAACTCAAATTACTTGGAACAATACTATTTATGACTTGCATAAACATGAAAAATTATCTTTTATCAAGTTCTTATTTATCCAATTGAATCCTCCAAATTACTATGACCTACTCAAAGAAATTTAATTCTTTCTTGAAGAAACCCTATTAAACAAATCACACAAAACATGAATTGTGTTTTGAAAAACTAGACATATGCTTGATATGTTAATTTGAATAATAAGGAGAAAACAAAATGGAGACAACCAAATAAAATTTTATCAACGACATTCAACAAGTAATTGACAACTAGAATTCAAACACCAAAGAAAGCGAAATTCAATTAATATGCTTCAGAAAATAGGCCTTTACAATATCCTTTTCCAAAATCCAATTCCCCCCAAAAGAGAAATCCTCGTGGTCTTGGTTTCCTTCTTATAGGAACAAAGGAAGCAACAAGCTTTAGACCGTTCACATTATAAAAAGTGACCTTTCGTATTTCCATCCTTTGGTATAACATGATCCAATATTCATTTATTTACTTGGCCCTTCATACTCCATTTGTTTTCATCTCTGTTCACTCCCATATCTCTTCCAACATTCACCATTTCTCTTTTTTGCTCAGGATTTCCCTCTTTTGTAGTCATGATCAACTCTTTCTCTTATCAGCCTGGGATTTTTCCATTGTTTGTTCGGTGCCTTGCGCCATGATCTTTCTCATTCATGTGTTCCTCATGTGAAACCCTTACTCTATCTTCATTGCATTGAAGTGACCTATATTGTACTCTTGTCAATGTTCGTTTCTACATTCAATGAAATTCTAATAATATACTTTTATTTTCCTTCACAGTTTCGAAGGGACTATTGTTATGCTTGGGCTGATATTTACATCTCCCTAATGGAACTCTCAAATTTTGCAAATTTGAGATGCCCATATTGAAAATTTTGCCTCTACACATTTTGAAATGCACCTAAAAAATTTGCCTAAGTGACCTACTTTGGAAGGTCATAATTTGGAGCCTATTGATTTTCATGCAAAACCCCTTTGTAGACTCACTCATGTGTCATATGTGAGTAGTCATGTCAACTTTCAGCTTCCCCTGATAAGTTTTGTCAGGGTTTTGAAAAGTGAAGCTGGAGGGTTTTATCACTTTTTTGCTATTTGCAAATTGTTTGTTATGTAAAGTAGCCTCCTATTTGAGCTTGCATTTCACAAATGGATGATCGTCAAGTCAAAATGATTGCTGCTCTACGTTCCCCATACCTAAATGTACTCCCTGGTCCGCTTTTAGAGCCTCATAATCAGATTTGCTATTTTTTCGAGATAAAAAACAAATGCAGTTTGCTCAGTTTTACATCTGCATTTCTGACAGTGTTTCAAGGTGGTCAACTTTGACCCCTAATATCTCGTGAAGATTGATGATTGAAAGAAATCTCTCTTGTGCACATACTCTGGGTAAGTAAATGAGCTTATGTTTCTAGTGGCATCCCCCTAGAAGTTGTTTTGATATTTTTTCAAAGTGGTGACTTCATGAGCCCTGATTGGTTCTAAGCATGGAAAAGTTGCAGAAATGCCTGAGTGAGAAACTTTTTTGATTAATATCTTTCACTTTGGGATCTATTTTTTTGAGCCATCTTTTGCACTCCATTCCTGGGTCAAATTTATACACACTTGTTCAATTTCATGCCTCCAGGATAAGTTTTGACAGGTTATTTAATTGCTTTATGATCGCAACATGGTCAAAAATGGTGTTATGAAAAGTGTCAATTTTGCAATTCTAAGGACAACCCATTTCTCTTTTTAGTCTAAAACCTATATAGCTCCATTTTCATCAATATCGAAGGTAATTTGATACATTATTTTAATGTATTTTTGTTTCTAAAGGGGCAAATATAAATGCATTTCTAATGTTCTAGAGGAAAAACCAGTTTAATTCTTAGCTTTGATTGGTCAAGAGGCGGCTTTCACGGAACTCATTGCCAAATGCCTCAAAGCTTTGTATTTCCCTATTGAAATCAGCAATGCAACATTTCTAGAAATAAATTATGATTGGGAAGGTTTATTTAATGGCTTCCTTAGTTTTGGCAAACTTTTGGCTGCATGGGAAAACTCCCATCGCCTGTTGTGTGAAGGCCTTTCCATTCCAGTCAACAACTGACAATGAGCGATGGACTTGCTTTCCATCGCTGGCCATTACACTATTGCCAGTTACTTCCCCCTTTTCCCATTCAATCGCCAATGAGAGATGATCATCAACCATCGCTGGTTTATTTTCCATTTCTTCCACTCAACGCTCGATGCACATGTGATTCCTGATGGATGGAGGAAAAGAGAATTTAGTGGGCCCGTGAAATGATAGGCATGGGTAATGGTGTCCAATGAATTTTTTTTTTAAAATATTTGTATAATAAAAATTGTTTTACCCATGAGAAATGAATGCACGGGTACAGTTTTAAAAGCCAGATGATAAATATTAAGAGTGCAGTGAAATAAAAAGGAAGGGAAATGAGCTGAATTTTTCTCATCTCCCATCGTAGGTAAGTTTTACTAATTTTCGTGAAAACACCCGATGCAAAGGAGGTGATCAATGCTTGAAAGTTTGGTGGGCACAAAACATTAATAATTTTAATGTTTTAGCATGGCTCAATAAGGTAAATGTAGTGATTTCTTTCTTTGAAGGAGATTTAAATAAGGGATGTGGGTAATTTTAATTTTTTTTTAAGCCAAAAGTGGTAGCCCACTTATAATATATTGATTTAATTTAATACATATTACTGGTTCAGGCGGACATACTGGTGGGAAAGAACCAGCAAGAAAACCCCCAGTCATAGTCTGTGTAACAGTTTTTACAAAGCATTATAAAGACCAGAAAAGTCATTTATAATTTACAAAAAATTTACCCTACCCCATACAACTGAAACTACCCTGTACAACTAGACAAAACCCCATTGATGACCAAAACACCAAAACAAATACTGACTCAATGCATAACATTATCCCATAAGCCAAAAACAACCCACACCACAATTACAACATTGATAAAAAGATGCAGATTTGTTTCCAACTCTTTGGAAACCATTAACCAAAATTTCCTCAAACTCCACATGCTTTCCAATATGCTGACGATCAAAAGATGAAACTGTTTTGTTAATGTCAAGAACATAACGGTAGCAGAACTTTCTTTTCACATCTTGTGAAGTGACTAGAATTTGCAGATCATGCATACAGACATGACTTCTCAAAAACGAAATTGCATGAAACTTTCTTTTGAAAACATCACTTTCTTCCATAGATATGGCCAGTCTATGTTTGTGAAGAATCTGATATAAATGCACGGAAGTATCATGCATTGTTGACATTAACATGCCTTGAAAAATCTCTGTAAATCTCATTTTATGGAACAAGAAGTGTCGTGGGAACAGACCACCAATCAAGCCATTGCCCAATGTGAAGTCATACTATTGAACACTTTTTAACAGGGTATCATTTTCCAAATATGCACTAACAAAAAACTTGTTAGCAATAGTCTTCAAAACATCAAAATTTTGAACTAGGTCCAAAATATTCGATAAGAAAATAGAAAGAAAATTCGTAGGAAAGATTATCCTTTGCAACTCTGTCTGCAAAATATCTTCCCCAATGATAACTTTGATGCAATTTAAAATAGATCTGCACTTAACTTTAAATACCTGCTGCAATTCATCCTTATCGATTGAAGCCGACAAGGGTTCCTCCCAAGGTTTAACTTTAATAGGAACTCTGTAATTGTGAACCTTAAACTCTACCAAATCCATCTCTCGAATTCACCAAAACATTGACAACCAAAAGTAGAAATGTTTGAAAACAAATTAGCAAAGTAAATAGTATATAGCCAACTTCACGTTCACACAAAGTAACCATTGGAAACAGAACTTCAAGTTCGCACGATGTAAACATTGGAAGACACCCAGTAAGGATAACACGGGTGAAGGATAAATAAGAGGACATTACAATTTTAAGCTTTCCATACTATAATGCCAGCATTGTACTGTGAATGCTGCAAATAAAATGGCTTTATCTCCTTCAGTGGCTAAGTACCATTATAAGCGTCATGATAAAATTGATTTGCAATTTTAGCAACACTTCAAACCGTGATATCCTTACTGGATACCCAATGTTCCATCAAATTGTACTACATAATGCCTTAGATAGCCACGACATCTTAAGCCACTTATGTCAACATATGACATGAAATTTGACACAATCCCGAAATACTGCCAACTTAACACAATAAACATCAATAGTACCCAACTGATGGGATAAGTATTGAGGCCACTCATGCCATTATATGGCATAGTTTAAATGAATCAACACCACATCCTACAAACTTATCACAGAAAACATTAGTGATACCAAGCTGATAGAATAATACATGAAGATTCGACTTAAAATCTAGCCCATATGCCAACTTTCATGTCAAATGTGTATAAACCATAGATGCCAAAAAGTACCGAACAACTGAAACTATACAAGCAACATATGAATACAACAATTTTGGAAAAATTTCATGTCAAGTGCGTATAATTCATAGTTTCCAAAAGGTACCACAGCAACTGAAACTGCACAATCAAATCATGATCTTGATGATGCAAAAAGCTGGCCGAAAAATTTAAAAGAAACATTAAGCCATAGAATGGTGAAGATTTAGATGCCCTGCTTGTCATGATTAATTAAATCAAGTAAAATTGGGAACACCTTTAAATCAATGGGATCAATTGAATTACTAAGAGATTTCTACCCACTTCCCATATCTGCTAAATAATCCGCAACTTTATTCCCTTCACAATACGTATGTGTAATTATTGACCTTTCTAAATTATCAATTAAGCACCAAACTTTTGAAAGCACATAATGAAGATTCTAGTTCTGAATTCGCCTCATTCTAATTGCATTGATTATAATCAGAGAATCCCCTTCAATATGCAAATTTAAAAAACCTCCTTGTATCGCCAGTTTTTTTACCGAGAATTTTCTTTTTAAATAACGGAAATTGATGGCTATGAAAAGGTAAGAAAGTGTCTGGGTAAACATTTCACTTGAGGGACATTTTAAATGTTTCTTTTAAAATGTGGAAAAAAGTGGTGAGGATGGGAAATGGATAAAAAAATTATCCAATAAAGATTTTAATAGTTCCCACCATTTAAAATGCAAGGTAAATGTGAGAAGATAAAAGTCACAGGGTGAATTACTTTTTAATTGCAAGGGTGAAATATTTTATTTCTGCCAAACAAAGAGTAAAGTTAAATGTTGAAAATGAATATTGTAGTGTGAAAGAGAAGTTAAGGGGCGAAATGAAGATGGATTTTCATGAGAGTGGTTTTCTTCTCAACAACAAAGAGTAAAAAACTTTCACCAAAGAAATGCACAACAGGGTAAAATGCTTTTATAGATGGAGAAGAATATTTGTAGCTTAGTAAGATGGAGGGAAAATGAAGGTGTAAATTTAACTGTCTAGAGATGTAAATGAGATTAATTCTAAAATGAAGGAAAATTAAAATGAAATGTAATTTGCAAATAGCCTGAAGCTTGTTTGCTCCTTTGATGTATACAAAGGAATTCAAGGCTATTTGGCAGGGGTCTTTGGTTGGAGTCTAAATCAGAATTGTGCAAATGAAGAACTTTACGAATGCATGTAGAGTCCATGTCTTAGAGTTTTGAGTAGAATTAGTGAATTTGGTCAATTATATGGTTTCTGGGCATACCTGAGTAGAAATGATAATCGCTCAAGCCTGTTGTCTCTCCATTTTGATAGTTTACATGAATTATTAATGGATTTGGATCAAGGATTTTTTCATTAATTATCTTAGTCTTGCACTATGATGTATGATTTAATTGTTGCTCTCATCTAATGGATTGGGTTAAATGCTTTATTTAAGTCATAAATCCATGCTTATGTCATATGGATTTGGTAAGTAGTCACAGGAAGTTGGGTATTAATCTGTAAATTGTAAGGAAATTGCCAAGATTATGGATGTTCAGGATTAAATTTTCCTTGTATTTCAATTCATTATGTTCTAACTCCTGACCCTTGGATATGGCACTAGTCTTGACTATTGCATACACTTTTCTCACTTCTAGTCTTTCAATTTTAGAAAAAAATTATTAAATACACTTTCCAATCAACAACCTGTTGTTGTGTTTGATATTCTTCGTTGTAGATGTTTAAATTCTCTCAAGGAAATGCCAATTTTTGGAAGGATTTAATCTATTTAGCAATAAGTGAGAATATATCTACTTAATATGCAATGTATGTGAAAGTATGGTGAAAGGGAGTTATAAATACATTGTGGGATCACCCTCCTAGGTTTTGCAGAGCCTGAAGTGTAGGAGGAAACCTTAATAGCTTTCTCTCATTCGTTGGCCCACCCTCTTTAAGGTTGTTGACCATTGGAATTGGAAAATCCATAGGCTACCCTAAAGAGTTGGTTTTTTTTTAAATCACCAACATAATGGTGAATCTATTGGGGAGAAATTTGAATCTCCAAGTGCTAACTGCTTAATTAGAGATTCATATTATTATTTTCCATTCTGAATTTGGTTCAAATACTGAAGGATTTCAAACCTGGAGAAAGAATTTGTTGCAATGAACCTACAGATTTCACAATTTGTGGTGCTCTGCTAGTGAAAGGAACTTAGAAATAAATTTATATGTGAAAGAGCTTCATACTGCTTGAAGTTCAATCATCTATGAAGAGAGGTGGCGACTCTGTTAGAAACACGTATTGAAGAGGTGAATATAGTTCCAAATCTATAATATTTACAGAGCAATTTGTAGCAGATGCAACATTTCCAGGTATTCTTCACCTTTGGTTTTCAAGAAAATTGTGTATGAGAACCATATTTGAACATCTTAGGAAAAACTTTGGTTCCCTATTGAGTGAATTAGCACTAACAAAGGGAAAGGGATAGTAATATTGAATTTTCACACTCCCATTTGTTGGATCTGTTATGTTAAATGTAATTGCAGTTCCATTGAAATAATTTTGTTTAGTACTAAAATATTTGCTAGGGTGGATGGTTATAATGAATTTGTATATTGTAGGTATTTCCATCCATTTGCATTGTCATGTGTTTCAAGCCCAGGTTATCACTATGTCAACAATTGTCATAGTAATCTTCCATCTGGTCATGATTGTAATTATGCACAATTAGTTGAGCCTTGATTTGCAAATATCTATGGATCATCAAGATAAAATAGCCATACTTGTAGACACCTTGATAAAGCTTTTCAAGAAGTTTCAGAAGTCTAATAATCTGCATACATTTGAGACCTCAAAGTGCAAGAACCCAAGAGTGCACAAGAGGAATGGAAAGTTGTGTTTGAGAGAGGACTTAAAGTGATGGATGAAAGGTACCAAATGTTTCAAAAGGCCCAGTTAAGAGACAATCATACTGTGTCTACTTTCAAAGTTAATACATCTTTTTTCAATTCCTTTGATCCATTGTATGCTCAATTAGATTTGTCATGGGTTGATTACAAAACTGAAAGTATGCCAACTCAAGTCTATAAGAAGTTGCCTAGATTTAGTGGATACAATGTGTGTGAAGGAGATGCACATGTCAAAAGTTTTTCTAGTTTCATGGAGAAACATTCATTTGGATATCAGGATATGTGGATGAGATTTTTTATCAGATCTCTTGAAGCAAGAGCTAGGGATTGGTACTTGAGTTTTCCTGAGAAATATTTTCCTTGCTGGGATAAATTAGTGAATGCCTATAGAAAAGAATTTGCAAGAGAACCTTCTAACCTTGTCACAAGGTTAAAGGAGATTAAAAAGAAAAATGAAGAGTCAAGCATTGATTTTAGTCACAAATTTTATGCTGCTCTTTGACTAATCCCTGAACATTTTAGACCTAGCACTCTAGATTGTATTCATATGTACTTTGAATCTTTTCAAGAGGGATCTACTACACTATTAAAGAGTTATAAAATATTGAGTATGCAGATGGCTTACACATTTCTAGATGATTTGGATAAAAGGAGGAATTAATATATGCAAAGTTTGTTGTCTTCCATTATGGGTAAACATGCCAATAATAGTAGCAGCTGTGTGAATGCAACTAATCAAAGGTCTTTAGACAAGTGCACACATGAAAGGGTAGAAAACAAGAATGGTCCATCATCAAGTGATGAGGAAGTTGTCTTTGAACAGCTTATAGAATAAATATACCCAAATGAAAATCAGCAGCCAAGCCTTCTGAGCCAAGAACATGATGAGGGATATGAATTGGATTTATTTTTTGTAGAGGATATGTGCAATCAACAATGTTATGGTACAATTGATCATATCAATTCTACGTGTTGAATGTAGCTTTGATGCAAGTCTCCATAACGAGACATTGGAATTTTCCGATTTGGGGAATGCTCTTGAGAACATCAGTGTGGCAGCTGCAGATGACAAAGTGGGCAATGAATTTCAGTTGACAAGACTAACCACAAGCAGCTACAATGAAGAAACCATTGATGACTTTCACTTTGATAGTGAAAATGTTTGTGCCTATCCTCAAGAGGATGTAAATGAAAAACTCAATGAAGACATCCAATCTAATGGTACAAAGAAAAAAGATGTGGATTGTTGTTATGACAACCCAGAAGTAAGCAAGAAGGAAGAAATGGACAGCCTATTCTTTCTGATGGATTGTGACCATGTTTTTGACAAGGGTGTTAGCAATTCAATCTCTTATGATTGGGGAAGTCCAGTTTATGACCAGCCCATTGAATTTTCAAATTTTGATGATGATGATGCCATAACATATCCTGATTTACAATTTGATAATGTATCCAATTCTAGTGAAGGACATGAAGAGGCAATGGTTGAAAGAATGGATCAGAACAATGGTCTATTGAGTAGTGAAAAAATTTCAAATTCATTGACCACTAATTATCAGAAATGTGCACATGAGAATAACTCTCATTTTTTGTGTATTGCCCCTATTGATTTTGACAGTGATGATGATTTTCAATTTGCAAGGTATGATGCATGTGTTTTATATTCTCCCTCCAATTATGGGTCAGTTGATCAACATGATGATAATAATGTAGATGAAGACAAGTAGCCATTTGGTTGTAATGATGCATTGTATGATGAATATGAAAGTGTGCATGCTAATGCAAACTTAGAAATCTATCTTGATGAGTTTGAAGCAAAAAATGACCATGAGGTTTGCACATCTGATGAGCCAAGTCTTGAAGATTTTAATGCAGATTTAGACAAATCTTTATTTGATGACTTGATTGAGCCTAGTCATGAATATTTGAATGTGGATGTGGATGTTGATTTCAATGAGAAATCGGATTATCTTTCTAAACCAGAAATTTTCATTGTTGAGCAAGCTTGTGACACTAAAGATGTTAACATGTTATGTTCAGAAGATGACAATATGACTACAGAGGAGGACAAGTCAAAAATATCTGATGACTCTCAGTACCAGCATGATGGAGAACAAGTACAGAGTGTGATAATGCATGAGTGTATCTCTTTGCATACACTCGGAGATAGTTTGAATGATGAGAAAAACATTTTGGTAAGTTCTTTTAATGGTTTCACCATTGATATGCAAACTAGTGATAAGAATGAGCTTAATTGTACTAGCCATATCATAGAATGTGAGTGCTACTTTTGTCAGATGGAAGAGGTTTTTACAAAATGTGGCAATGTGCAAAACATTGAGGGAGGTTGTTTTCAGTTTGAAAATGCTTTGCATGATGACTATGATAAATTGTTGTCACATGATAATCAACATTTTGATAGTGTGTTTGACTTTCAAATGCATAGTGATTGTGAATATGTTGATAATGTTGTATATGATTTCTTGTTGGGAGGTACCCGCATGTTTAATCAGGCGGATGGCTGTGATTAGGCTATGCTTTCATGTGGTCTTGATCACTATCTTCAGATGTTGCCACTTGATACAAAATTAGAAAATGAAGAAAGTGGCAGTGATATGGTCTATGTGATTTGGTTGCTACTTGATGACAAAGCCAAACATAGAGCAAGTTTCCACTTGCACAAAGGTAGCTTGACACTTCTGTTTGCAAAGATGTAGTCACTCATGTTGTTGTGGTTTGACAAAGGCCAACATGAGTTGAAGGAGATCAGTTCTTTTATCAGATTGGTGTTTGAAAGAGGTAAGAATTGATTCCCCTTTTTCATTTGGTGATCTAGAGTCACCAAATGAAGTGGAAAAAGAGGTTGAATAAAGGAGCGGTTTGACAACACCTGACAAACTTAGTATTTGGTCTACTCTCTAGAGATTTGGAATCTTGCTATGCCCACATGGGGGCATACATCCCCAGTCGGAGCCACTAATGGCATTCTCAAATTTTGCAAATTTCAGATGCCCATATTGAAAATTTTGCCTCTGCACATTCTGAAATGCACCTGAAAAATCTGCCTAAGTGACCTACTTTGGAAGGTCATAATTTGGACCCTATTGATTTTCATGCAAAACCACTTTGCAGACTCACTTGTGTGTCATATGTGAGTAGGCATGTCAACTTTCAGCTTCCCATGATAAGATTTTTTAGGGTTTTGAAAAGTGAAGCTAGAGGGTTTTATCACTTTTTTGTTGTTTGCAAATTGTTTGTTTTGCAAAGTAGCCTCCTATTTGAGCTTGCATTTCACAAATGGATGATCGTCAAGTCAAAATGATTGCTGCTCTCCATTCTCCATCCCTAAATGTGCTCCCTAGTCTGCTTTTAGAGCCTCATGATCAGATTTGCTATTTTTTCGAGATTAAAAGCAAATGCAATTTGCTCAGTTTTACATCTACATTTCTGACAGTGTTTCAAGGTGGTCAAATTTGAACCCTAATATCTCATGAATATTGATGATTGAAATAAATCCCTCTTGTGCACATACTCTAGGTACCTAAATGAGCTTATGTTTCCAATAGTATCCCCCCAGAAGTTGTTTTGATATTTTTTCAAAGTGGTGACTTCGTGAGCCCTAATTGGTTTTGAGCATGGAAAAGTTGTAAAAATGCCTGAGTGAGCAACTTTGTCAATTAATATATTTCACCTCGGATCCTTTTTCTGAGCCATATTTTGCACTCCATTCCTAGGTCAAATTTCTACACACTTGTTCAATTTCACACTTCCAGGATAAGTTTTGATGGGTTATTTAATTGCTTTCTAATCGCAACATGGTCAAAAATGGTGTTCTTAAAAGTATCAAATTTTGCAAATCTAAGGAGAACCCATTTATTTTTTTGGTCTAAAACCTCTACATCTCCATTTTCATCAAGATTGAAGGTCATTTGATACATTATTTTAATGTATTTTTATTGCAGCTAAGATGTCTCGAGGCCAGTTTACAAAGGAGGTACCTAAATTTTAAGGGCTGAGAAAAATTGGAGGAAATGGGTTTTCTATAAATAATTGATTATGATCACACACAAATTTTCATGGCTCCATATGCCCTAGTTTGATCTCAGTAAATTTCTTCATTTGGCCCCAAGCATAATTAGAAGTCACATTTTTTCTAAAGTTTCAAATGCTAGTATTAAAAACATTTTGATTATTTTAAATATTGTGCAAATACAAAGGGGGAAATATAAATTCATTTCTAATGTTCTGGAGGACAAACCAATTTAATTCTTAGCTCTCATTGGTTAGAGGCGGCTTTCACGGCTTTCACGGAAAACTTTCACAGTTGCACGGAAAACTCATCGCCAGATGTCTCAAAGCTTTGTATTTCCCTATTGAAATCAGCAATGCAACATTTTCAATAATAAATTCTGATTGGGAAGGTTTATTTAATGGCTTCCTTGGTTTTGGAAAACTTTGGGCTGCATAGAAAGCTCCCATTGCCTATTGCGTGAAGGCCTCTCCATTCCAATCAACAACCGATGATAAGTGATGGACTTGCTTTCCATCGCTGGCCATTACACTATCGCCACTTCCTTCCCCATTTTCTCATTCAACCGGTGATGAGCAATGATGCCCATCACTAGTTTATTTTCCATTTCTTCCACTCAATGCTCGATGCACAGGGGATGCCTGATGGCTGAAGGAAAATAGAATTTAGTGAGCTCGTGAAATGATAGGCATGGGTAATGATGCCCAATTAAAAAAAATCTCTGCACAGTAAAAATTGTTTTACCCATGAGAAATGAATGCATGGGTATAGTTTTAAAAGCCAGATGATAAATATTACTTGAGTGCAATGAAATAAAAAGGAAGGGAAATGAAGTGAATTTTGCTAATCGCCCATCGTGGGTGAGTTTTAACAATTTCTATGAAAACACCCGATGCAAAGGAGGTGATCGATGCTTGAAATTTTGGTGGGCCCAAGACATTAATAATTTTAATGTTTTAGCATGGCTCAATAAGGTAAAGGTAGTGATTTATTTCTTTGAAGGAGAATTACATAAGGGATGTGAGTAATTCTGTTTTACCGAGAATTTTCTTTTTAAATAGCAGAAATCGATAGCTATGAAAAGGTAAGAAAGTATCTAGGTAAATATTTCACTTGAGGGACATTTTAAATGTTTCTTTTAAAATGTGGACAAAAGTGGTGACAATGGGAAATGGATAAGATTTTTATCCAATAAAGATTTTTATAGTTCCCACCATTTAAAATGCAAGGTAAATGTGAGAAGATAAAAGTGCATGGGGTGAATTATTTTTTAATTGCAAGGGTGAAATATTTTATTTCTGCCAGACAAAAAGTAAAGTTAAATGTTGAAAATGAATATTGTAGTGTGCACGAGAAGTTAAGGGGAAAAATGAAGATGGATTTTCATGGGAGTGGTTTTCTTCTCAACAATAAAGAGTAAAAAACTTTCATCGGAGAAATACGCAGCAGGGTAAAATGCTTTTATAGATGGAGAAGAATATTTGCACCTTGGTAAGATGGAGGGAAAATGAAGGTGCAAATTTAACCATCTGGAGATGTAAATGAGATTAATTCTATAATGAAGGAAAATTAAAATGAAATTTAATTTGCAAATAGCCTGAAGTTTGTTTGCTCCTTTGATGTATAAAAAGGAATTCAAGGCTATTTGGTAGGGGTCTTTGGTTGGAGTCTAGATCAGAATTGTGCAAATGAAGAACATTGAGAATGCATATAGAGTCCATGTCTTAGAGTTTTGAGTAGAATTAGTGAATTTGGTCAATTATATGGCTTATGAGTATACTTGAGTAGAAATTCTAATCTCTCAAGCCTATTTTCTCTCCATTTTGACAGTTTACATGAATTATTAATGGATTGTTGCTCTCATCTAATGGATTGGGTTAAATTCTTTAGTTAAGTCATAAATTCATGCTTATGTCATATGGATTTGGTAAGTAGTCATAGGAAGTTGGGTGTTAATCTGTAAATTGTAAGGCATTGCAAAGATTATGGATGTTCAGGATTAAATATGCCATGTAGTTCAATTCATTATGTTCTGACTCCTGACTCTTGGATATGGCACTAGTCTTGACTATTGCATTACATTGTTCTCACTTCTAGTCTTTCAATTTTAGAAAAAAATTCATAAATACACTTTCCAATTGACTTACTATTGTGGTATTTGATATTCTCAGTTGTAGATGTTTAAATTCTCTCAAGGAAATGCCAATTTTTGGAAGGATTTCATGTATTCAACAACAAGTGAGAATATATCTGCTTAATATGCAATGTATGTGAAAGTATGGTGAAAGGGAGTTATAAATACATTGTGGGATCACCCTCCTAGGTTTTGCAAAGCTTGAAGTGCAGGAGGAAAGCTTAATAGCTTTCTCTCATTTGTTGGCCCACCCTCTTTAAGGTTGCTAACCATTGGAATTGGAAAATCCATAGGCTACCCTAAAGAGTTGGTTGGTATTTAAAAGAGCCAACACTCCATTTGATGTGCTTATTTTCAATCTCCTTCAAACCTTCTCTTGGGTTACTATTACACTATGTCTTTGTTACTCCTTAGGCACTCTAATGTATTTATACATTTCAACATTGGCTGATCAGATTATAAGATATTATATCTTTAACATGTATCACTTCATCGAAGGGACCCTTAATTACCTCTCATTGATACATTTCTTTCCTTTTGATGTATGCTCTTTCTTCTTGTCATGTTTTTGAAGGGACCATGAAATAACTCTCTTCGACATAGTGTACTCACTTTGACATACTGACAAGTTCGCCATATCAATACCTTCAAATCCAAAGTCATGAATGTTAATGTTTAGAGGCACATCATTCCATTGAAGGGACTTCAAATTGACTTATGTCAATGCAGTGTATTCTCCCCGATATGAATTATTTCATATTTTGGGTATGATAATAAGTATGAGCTCACTGAAACGATGACTATGGGAGAAAAAAATAACTATTTAAATGGAAAATTTTAGGTGAAAATCTAAGTGATAATTTTTTTAAATGGGATAATGGCAAAATGCACTTTTCTACTGGCTCAAGGTAGGGTAACAACATACATGTATGATGAAAGATGGCTTGGGAAAAGATATAACATGAATTTTGGACCTAAAAAAATGAATAGTGCAAGGGTTAGAACTCTTTTAGTGGACTTTTGGAACTAGGGTTTGATAAGCATGGAATGTAGACAAGGTGAAAATTTTCAGTCCTAACATATCCTCCCTATTCTTTGGTGTACACAAGATAGTTTTCTTCTTTATATGGAGCTGAAAAGAAGCAAGGAAGGAGAAATAATATGGCCAATGGAATCTTCACCCAACCATAGGGTTGAAGTTCAACCCACCCCCAAGCTAGGGTCACATTTATTTCCCCAAAATCCTCACACACACATTCTACAACCTCTAAGACAACACTTATCCCATGGATTCCCATACAAAGATTCAGTACATAAAAATTACATTTCTAAAATTTGCTCCTTTATTCTATACACAAAATTTGTTATTTGTGTACAATAGAGGAAACTCAAGACCAACCCCAACTCACAATTTACAACAAAAATAACAAAGGAATTAACATATATTTTCACAAACAAATAAAAACACTTTGAACATTCATTTACACATCAACAAAGATCTATCAAAAGGGTAGATCTTACCAAGAGATTTTCCATCCAAAATATGGAAGCCTCTCCTTTTCTAGGTCCCTTTCTTCCATTCTTCCTTCATCTATCGTTTTCTCCTTCTCACCAAGAATTCTTCTCACCTAATGAGAAAACATCCAAGAGACAAGAAAAACCATAAAGGAAAAGTCCCCTTCTCCACTCAAGGAGAATGAATAAATAGAAGGGTAAGGAACAACTACCTTTCCTTATCTACCCAACTGCCCAACCAACTCTAATTTTCACCACTTTTCAAAAGTGGGTAATTAGAGTTGGTTCAAAACTTTATTAAAGGGGTTTCATGAGATGAAAATACTCCGAACCAATAATTCTATCACCAAGGGAACCTTTTAAACAATAAAAAACACATGAGAACTCTATAAAACATAAAATAAGTAAACATATTAAAGGATAACACAAGAGATTAATGAAATAAAATATCACATTAACACACAACCCCTACAATGCAAAAATAAATGGTAAATTACATGCCCTTGACAAGATCAAAATTCACAAGGGAAAGATAATGGAAATATCTATGTGACCCCAATCAACATTGGCCAAGTTCACCTATTACTCAACTAAAAAAGTGTTAGTACAAAACATGATCAAATAATATTGAAAGCAATTATCACATGTAAAATATATCATTTCAAGAATAATAATCAACTAGAAAATCCAATCCAATCCAATCATCTACACAAGTAACAATATATAATTTGTATTCCTACCACATCTACTTACATATCACCTAATAAAATCAAGTAAAAAATAATCAAACATGACATTATCACACTATCACCTCCTTTGGTAGTAACCTTTTGAAAACCATCTCATTTAATCGATATTATCACAAGTAAACAAAAGAAAATATCAAATATCATCTCCATAACAACACTTACTCACACATCCATTTTATGTAACCACCTAATAATAATTTTATCTAATGGTAATAAATAAATCATCTCAAAATCCCCTATCAAGATAATGAAATCCATCAATATACACAATAATATCACGTCTAACAATAAATAACCAATGATGCCATCAAAATTAGATAACTTGATCAACGCATACTTACATAATCAATGCGAGGAACACATCTAGTTATCACAAGAAATCATAACAACCACAAGTTATATAGAATTGGTCAATTAATCATATCTAATAACAACCAAAATATAGATATCATTGATGTATAGAAACAACCATCACACAAAAATCATGTATAATATCCAATATTAGAAGTATATAGAAAATTGGGCAAGAACCGTCAAAACACATAGACTCAAAGGGATCATGAAAAGGCAAGGTCTTACAGTATTAATATAACCCCAACATTGGAGCTAGTTTGACATTTAGAACCATCAAAATATAATTGGACCATGTTTTATTATCATTTGTATTTAACACATTTTCATCAAGAAATGAGTCGTTATTTGGTAATGCTAATAGTGAAGGAGCCTCAACTAAAAATTTGGTCAACACTTTCACTTTGATTTCTTTTTGGGAAACAAATTTCAGGTTAGATTCAGTTAACAACATAACAAACTTCGTTAGACATTTTGGAAAATATATTTTGGTGAAGAGGTGTTTTAAGGGTCAAATTTTGTAATTACATACACTTTTGTGTTTAATAAATAATGCATCAACTTGTTGGTAGTAAACACAAGAGAAAAAAAAAAAATTTCTATATAGTTGTATAATGAGTTTCATAATCAATTAATGTTTGACTGGTCTGTAATAAATAGGACATTCCTTACCATACTCATCTTGTTGCACCAATTGTTGTAAGTATGAAGGAAGTATGATGATGGTGTTGCCATTGATTTCAACTGGTTAACTGGTTCTCAATTTATTTATTTTCATTGATTTCATGGATAATGGTTATTGGTTGTATATATCGAGGATATTGAGAAAATTGTAATGAAGAAAAGTTGCAGGTGTTCAGTTGTTGCTTCGGGTTTTGCTCTAGGATTTTCTCCTATGTTTGTGTGGTTCAGATATGTTGATCATGGTTGTTGGAAGTTGCTATATCCAATATTTGGACTTCTGGATCATTGTATAGTGCGATTTCTATTCACTAGTTGTGAAGTATTTTTTTTAGGGTATCTAGCTGAGGTCTAGGAGAAATGTGGTTGCTCCAGATTTCTTCTTTTTCAAGTCTTATGACTTGCAGTTCTAGAGTTAAAGTGATATGATCGTGTTGAAGATAATTTTGTTATTTGGAAGGATTGGATTGTGCTAAGGTTGCATGTGCTTAATTGATTTGTGTGTAACACTACTTTCGAAGCTTATGGAAGTGTTTCATTGGGTTGCACTCATTCTAATTCCACCCTAGAATGTTTTGGCACTAACCTAATTTGAATTTGTAAATGCAAATGGTGTATGGCCAACTTTTGATATGTTTCAAAGTTGAATATGGTATAAATATAGGAGATGTTGGTAAAAGATAAGTGCAAAGGAATATGGAAAGATAGATGTGAGATAGATGTGAATCATTTCGTAAGTAATGTGAGTTGGTACAGATCAATGCGAAGTCTAAATCTTGAGTTTCTAGAAGTAGTGAGTTGAAGTTGTACTCTATCTTTCAAGCATGTCTGCAAGTGTTTGAGAGAATTGTGGTGGAAATATTTTTTGCATTGAGATTGTCTTCTCTCTATAACATATATTTTCTATCTTCTTTGTATATATGTGGCAGTGAGCCCTTCAAGTGGTTAACCCTTGTTTGGATAGTAAGTATTGTTTTGGCAGTGAGCCTTTGTAATCAATTTTGATATTCTCTATATTGTGAGCTAATCCTCATTGTGGTTTTTCCCTTATTGGGTTTTCCACAAATTTGGTGCTATTGTGTATGTGTGATCTTTTTTTAGTTTCTACCTTTGCACTTAATGATTAATTAGAATATAAAAATAAAGGATCTATGGTTGATTTAATTTTGGGTGAAATTTTTAAAGGTTAAAGTTTGTTACAACTGATTCACCCCACCTCTTAGTTGTCTTGGACATCAATTGGTATCAGACCTTGATTCCTTGGAGAAGAGCTTAACCACTTAAGGAAGGTCTATGATGGCGAGCAAGATCACTTTTGAATGTCCTAGGTTTGATGGAAAAAATAATGCTATTTGGAAAATACAAATGGAAGGATATTTGGAGTATTGTGGTTATGATGGTGAAATTTCCTATAAATTTGATTATACTCCTCCAGATAATGGTCTGAGTATATTAGATGAAGTCAAGGTGCATGAAGCAAACAAAAAGGTGAAGTTCATTCTAAAGAATAGTCTTTCACATTATGAGTTGATTAAATTCCAGAATCTGAAGACTGCCAAAGAGGTCTGGGATGCTTTAGAAAGATGCATGAAGGAGATGAAAAGGTCAAAGAAGCAAAGTTGCAGAATTTAGAGGCACAATTTGAGGTCCTGTTTATGTCTAAATATGAGAACATTAAATCTTATGTACTAAGAATGGATGAGTTGGTAGCTGAAATGAGAGGACTTGGCACTACAGTAAATGAACCCAGGATTGTGAAGAAGATTCTTAGAACTCTTCCTAATGCATACAATGAAAAGGTATCTCCTATTGAAGAATATGTGGACTACAAGACTTATACTAAAGATCAGTTATTAGGTACTCTAACATATTATGAGATGAGAAAACCAAATTTGAGAAATGGATCCAAATCAAAAACTACTTTCAAGGCTACAAGAGCTAAAGATCTGGATGAGGAAAGCCTTGATGAAGTAGATGCTAACTTTGTGAGAAGGATGAGGAAAGGCTCTAGCAAGTATGAAGGTAAGTTACACTTTAAATTCTTTAGTTGTGGAGGAATAGGTCACTATGCTTTGAGATGTCCAGAAAGAGCTAAGAGGAACAAATAAAGATTTGATAAAGAAAAGAAAGGAAAAAAGATCAACAAAGCATATTATGTGAATGAGAATGCTAGTATTTCTAATGATGAATCTGATTATGGAGATTTTGATGACAATGAATGCTTGTTATTGGCTATAAATGATGAACCTACTTTTGCTAAATCTAAAAGACAGGTGAAGGAATGTCCTCCAGAGAAAGAGAAAGAAGAAGATACTATAATCTCTACCCTATATGCTAAACAAGAAAATAAATATTGGGTTGTTGAAAGTGGTTGTTCACATCATATGACTAGTGATAAGAGTAAGTTTTCTAAACTACAAAAATATGATGGAGGTTTAGTTATGTTTGGAGATGATATCGGTGCTAAAAATTTTGGGATAGGTTTAGTAAGTTTTGATGGCAAGAATAATATTGATGGTGTATACTATGTTAAGGGTTTAAGGCATGTAATCTCTTGAGTGTTGGGAAAATGTGTAGAAAAGGATATAATCTTTTATTTGAGGATGAAATATGTGAAATCAAGAAAGGATATGAAATAGTGATTGTTACAAGAAAGAAGTATGAAGGAAATATATCAACTTAAGGGTGCTGATGGACATTGCTTTATGACTCATATTAATGATAGTTGGTTACGGAATCAAAGAATGTGTTGCATGAATTTTGATAACTTGGAAAGGATTAGTGAAGTGCAATTTGTAAGAGATTTACCAAGGATTATAAAGCTTGTTAATGCTATTTGTAGGAATTTTCATTTTGGAAAGCAAGCAAGAAACAACTTCAGATCAAAGGCACAATCTACTATCAGACTACTGGATTTGATTCATATAGATCTTTGTGGTCCTACAAGAGTGATAATTCTACAAGGTGAAAGGTACTTTACACTTTTGATTGATGATTACTCTAGGTATACATGGGTTACTTTTCTTAGAGAGAAATCAGATGCATTAGATAGATTCAAGACATTCAAAGCTATGGTAGAGAATAAAGTGAATTTAATAATAAAATGCTTGAGTTATGACAAAGATAGTGAATTCTCCTCCCATGAGTTTAATATGTTTTGTGAAGTTCATGGAATAAAAAGATAGTTATCTGCTCCTAGAACTCCTCAACAGAATGGAGTTGTTGAAAGAAAGAACAAAACCATTCAAGAAGCTGCTAGATCAAAGATTACTGAAGTTGGTTTACTGAAAGTTTACTAGAGAGAAGCTATTCACACTATATTCTATGTGTTCAATTGAGTTCAAGAAAGATCCAATAGTACTAAGACCCCCTATAAGTTATGGTGTGGAAGAATTCCTACTGTTAAGTATTTCAAGGTATTTGTAAGCAAATGCTATTTCAGACAAGATGAAGAAAATTTAGGGAACTTTGATGCAAGAAGTGACGAAGGTATTTTCCTTGGATATTATAATAAGATCAAATCTTACAGATGTTTCAATAAAATATTGAGAAATATTGTAGAAAACACAAATATCAAGGTTGATGAAGCAATGAAGAATTCAATTGAAGTTGATGGATATGTATCTAATGAACCTAATTGTGTAAAAATTAAAGAAGTTGTGGAAGAATAGGAGAAGCAGAATGAATAAGAAGAAGAAGCTCTGGTGGTGTTCCCTAAGACACCTAGATATGTGCAGAAGAATCATTTAGAAGATCAAATCATTGGAGACAAAAGGAAGGGAATATTGAAAAGAAGCAGAGTTGTTGCTGCTAGTGAGATAAATCTATTTTTACTTTCTAAGATTGATCCAAAGACCATAAGTGAAGCATGTAAAGATGAGTATTGGATGGGAGCTATGAAAGAGGAACTTATGTAGATTGAGAAGAATCAAACTTAGGAATTGGTCCATAGACCGATAGACACAAATATAATTGGATAAAAATGGGTATTCAAAAACAAGCTGAATGAGAATGGAGAAGTAGCTAGAAATAAAGCAAGGCTTGTGTGTAAGGGTTACTCACAAGTAGAAGGTATATATTTTTAGGAGTCTTTTTCTCCAATGGAAAGAATGGAAGCTATCAAAAAAAATTTAGCATTTTTTGCTCATAAAGATTTCAAGGTCTATCAAATGGATGTTAAGTCCATATTCTTGAATGGTGAGTTAGAAGAAGAGGTATACATGGAACAATCAGAAGGATTCTAATTGTCAAATAAACCGGATATGGTTTGTAGATTAAAGAAGATTTTATATGGATTGAAGCAAGCTCCTAGAGCTTGGTATGCAAGGTTAGATAGATATTTGACTCAACAAGGTTTCAACAAAGGTACAACATATAGTAATCTTTATTTTAAAATTGAGAATGACAAGATCTTGATAGTGGTTGCATATGTTGATGGCATTATATCTTTGGAGGAAATTAAACAATTTGTAGGATTTTTGTTAAAGATATGCAAAAGGAATTTGGGATGTCTATGTTTGATGAGATGAATTTCTTTCTTTGGTTGTAAATTAATCAAATAGAGAAAGGGATCTTTATTTCATAGTCAAAACATGTAAGAAAAATGTTGAAGAAGTTTGGGATGGATGGTTCCAAACCAGGATGCACTCCTATGGTGACTAGTTGCAAATTGAGTAAAGATGATGATTCATCTAAGGCTGATCAAAGCATGTCCAAATCTATGATTGGAGGTTTGTTGTATTTGACTACTACTAGACTAGATATCATGCATACAGTTTGTCTTGTGGCTAGATTTCAAGAAGACCCTAGAGAAAAACATGTTGCTACTATTAAGAGGATATTTAGATATTTGAATGGCACTCTAGATTATGGGTTATGGTATTCTAGGGATACTAATTTTACATTAAGTGTGTACACAGATGCAAATTATGACAGTTGTGTAGATGAAAGAAAGAGTACAAGTGGTGGTGCATTCTTTCTTAGATTGGTGGCTTGGTTGAGTAAAAAGAAATATTTAGTTTCTTTATCTACTGTTGAAGCTTAGTATATTGCTATTGTATCTTGTTGTACAAAATTTTTATGGATGAGACAAAAATTGAAAGATATCAGAGTAATACATGATGATCCTATTTCTATTTTCTATGATAATACAAGTGCAATTAACATTTCAAAGAATCTAGTGATACACTTAAGGACAAAGCATATATCTATCAAGTATCACTTTTTGAGAGAGATGGTTGTGGAGAATGAAGTAAAACTTGAGTATGTGCTGACAAAGGATCAAGTGGCTGACATATTTACGAAGGCTTTCCCTAAAGATACTTTTGAGTATCTCTGGGAGAAGTTAGGGTATTGCCCCTCCTTTCTTGAACTAGATGCATATGGAGATGCATCAATCTAATGGATCTATGGATCTATCTTTCTTTTGGATTGATGTTTTGGTGGCTACCTCTCAAGGGGAGTAGATAGTGTTATGTGTTGTCATTGAAAGAGTATTTTGTTCTTAATGTCAAAGGGGAAATAAATATAAAACATCCTATGCCTTTTCCATTGATGTCAAAGGGGGAGAGAAAAATGTGAAAAGAAAAGAAGAAGAGAGAAATATGTGAAAATAGTATCTACTAAGGGGGAGAAAGTAAAATCATGAGGAAGTGTGTTGCCTTTGATGGTTTATCACATCATGTGTTACCATAAATGACAAAGGGGGAGATTGTTGCAAGTATGAAGGAAGTATGGTGATGGTGTTGTTATTGATGTCAACTGGTTAATTGGTTCTCAACTAGTTGTTGCCATTGATGTCATGGATAATGGTTATTGGTTGTATATGTCAACGATATTGACAAAATTGTAATGAAGAAAGGTTATAGGTGTTCAGTTATTGCTTGGGGTTTTTCTTCAATATTTGATTCTATGTTCATGTGGTTCAAATATGTTGATCATAGTTTTTGTAAGTTTCTATATCCAATATTTGGGCTTCTAGATTGTTGTATAGTGCAAGTTATGTTCACCAATTGTGAACTATGCTTTTCTGGTGCAGGAGCACTTAATGCTCAATTTTGCTCAAATTTTGTATTTTTTTATTTTTAAGTATTTATGGGTCCTAGGTGGTCAACAAGGTCATTAATGACCATTTATAATGTTTTTGAATTCATTTTGAATAGATTCTAGGTGTGGATTTTTAGTTTTGAGTGGATTGGCAAAAAAATGTCAAAGTTGTTATTTTAGGTGTCATGCATTTTGAGCAACTTGGAAAATGGTGAAAAATCATTAATGTAAGTGGGGAAACATATTGTAACTGATGGAAAAGATTTTAATAAGCATTTTCCATGCTTTCATGGTCGAGTATAGAAGATGGGTAGTGATTTTTGTGTTTGTAGGAAGAAATTGAAGAAGATTTTCCTTATTTTTCTATGTTGTTGCAAGTTCTTGGTCTTTGTATGGCCTTGTACAAAATTGGTAATGTAATAAAATTGATTTCATGTTGAATAATTGTGTTTCCTCTTTCATTTGGCATTAGCTTCATGCATTTTCATGGTGATTTGTGAAATATATTAAGAGTTTACCAAAAACTATCAAAACCCTAGCTGGGGTAGAAAGTGAGTTGAAAAAAATGTGATAAATTTCTTTTTAGCCATCAAAAATTATATGTTGATCTATATTTTGATTTTGATTTTGTTTTGTCTTCAAATTCCCATGTTTGGGAGGAATCTTCACCAGTCTACTTCAAGAAAGCACAAAAAGTGTTTATAATTCTATAACAGTCCATTTTTTACCTATTCCATACAAAGTAACCCTAGGCCATTTTTAGATGTGTAATAAGATCCAAAAAAAATTCCAAATAGGTCATACATTTTAATAGCAGGTCTACAATGAAAGTTATGACCAAAAAACCCAAATTGTTGCCTCCATGTCTTAGGGTTTAAGAGCAAGTTGTCAATTCTTTTAAGGTTTCCATACAAAGTAACCTACCCTGATTCTAAGATATGTTGTATAAGGTCCAAATGGGTGTCTAAAACTATGTTTACATTTGTGATATCATTTCTTCTCTAGAAATTATGCTAGGAAAACCAGTTTTGGAAGGCTACTAGAAGATTGAAGGCATTTGAGGGAAAACCCACCTTAGGATGTTTATGAGATTGAGAATTTGATTGATTAAAGTTGTGTAGAATTTTTCCACCCCTACTCTGCATCAAATAGGTATTAGAGCATATGTTGGATCAGAATAATGGAAAGGTTGAAGAGAGAAGAAGCAAAAATGCCTCCAAAGTGAAATCCAGTTGCCAGAGAATTGAATGAATTGAAGGAGAAACATGCAAGAGAGATAAGAGAGATGAAAGAATTGATAGAAGCCCTTCAAGCTAGACTTGATATAATTGAAACCAATCAGAGGAGAGGTTTGGTCATAGATGATATGAGTGACCAAGAAGAAGAAGAAAGGGAAGAGTAAAGTTCTCAAGGGTTCGAGGAAGAGATGTATCCTGATGAATTGAGGATGGAAAGGCTATTGAAGGAAGTCAAGGGATAAGGTCCTAAAATCAAGATGGATTTACCAGTGTATGGAGGGAAATTGGATGGTGAAGAGCTCCTAGATTGGATAGGAGCAATGGATAACTACTTTGAGTATGAAGAGGTACTAGAGGAACAACGGGTGAAATTGGCCAAGACAAAGTTGAAGGGCCATGCTTTGCTTTGGTGGGATTTTGTGCAAGATGAAAGGAGAAAAAAAGGAAAGTATAAGATCACCTATTGGGATAGGATGGTGGCTAAAATCAAGAGTAAATTCCTACCTAGTGACTATTCCATCCAGTTGCTCAAAAGGCTTTGAAATCTCAAGTAGAAGGATATTGATGTGCAAACCTATACAGAGGAGTTCTACAAATTGACTATAAGGGCAGGTCATATAGAAGATGATGAGGAAAAAGTGGCAAGATATCTCAATGGTTTGAGAAATAATCTTCAAGATGAACTAAGCCTCACCACTCCAAGGTCGGTAGAAGAATGTTATCAATTGGCCATCAAGGATGAGGATAAGTTGAAGAGAAGGAAAGAAAAGAAAAGAAGGGGTAGAGGAAGGAATTATAGAGGAAGAGGAGCATTTTTTGGTTCAAGACAGTCACATGAGAATCAAGGAGAAACAAGTAAAGATCAAGAACAAACTTCTGATTCAAGGAGAAAATTTAGAGGAGGTAGATTAGATTCTAAGGGTGGATTTGGAAGCCAAAGAGGAGGTTCAAGTGGATTTACAGGAAAATGTTATAAGTGTAATAAGTTGCAGGCCATCAAGCATGGAAATGCACTGAAAATCAATCCACTACCTCATTTGTAGGAGAAATAATAAATTAATTTATAGAAATAGAGGACAATGAAAGTGTGAACTCTCCATCAAACAATGTTGATCCAAAAGTTGGTGAGTCTCTCATGGTGAGGACTTTGACCAAAGTACCTATGGAGCAAGAGCCACCATAGATAAAGTCTCTTTTCAAAACTACATGTAAGTGCTTAGGTAAATGTTGCAAAGTAGTGATTGATTCTGGTAGTACAAATAATTTGGCCTTTGTTGAAATGGATGAAAAGCTTAAGTTGAAAAGAATCCCTCATACCACTCCATATACAGTTTCTTGTCTTAATAAAGGTCAACAAGTAGTTGTAAATGAACAAAGCTGGGTTGTTTTTCACATAGTAGGATACAAGGATAGAGTTTTGTGTGACATAATACCTATGGATGGGTGTCATTTGCTTTTGGGGAGGCCTTGGCAGTATGATAGGAGTGCCAAATATGATGGCAGAAAAAAAACATATGTTACAGAAAAAGATGGCATTTCCTACACCCTTACACCATTGAAAGATGAAAGCCAAAACCCACAAGTGGAGTCTAGAGTGATGACAATGGGTACAAAGGAGTTTTTGAAGCCAATGAAAGAGGAAGAGGTAGGTAATGCAATGGTGATAAAACCTAGGACTATTCTAACATCAACAAGGGTTGAAGAGTTGGCTTGGGAAGTTTAGGAGGTACTGAAGGATCATGTGGACATAGTGGTGAATGAACTTTCTAACTTTTTTCTTCCAAGGATGGATGCTAATCACTATATGGTTTTTGTACTAGGGGTTGGTCTATCATACACAACAACCTATGACAAACAAAATGAAGAATGTGATGTGTATAAATGAAGAGATGGTGTCAACATAAATGATTCACTTATTTGGAAGGTTTTACATGAAATGAATTTGGATGGTAAAGGCAAGAGGATTGTTTGGAAAGAGATTGCAAATTTGAGAAAGCAATTCTTAAGGGGAAAAGGAAGTATGGAGTAGCATAATGATCAAACTAAGTTGCAGATGGAAGATGGATAATTAGCCAAACATCCACTACAAGTGGAGCAGAAAAAGAGAGTTGGGGATATCAGTAATAGACCAGATTCTCAAGCACTTGAAGATAAATATTTGGTTCAAGACCCTCCTCCCAATAAGCCTTTAAAGATGGAGTGCATATTGGATACAAAAGAGCTCAAAAAGATAAGAAATAACACCTATTTGCAGTGCCTAGTCAAGTGGAAGGGTTTTCCTATGGAGGATGCTACTTGGATTTATAAATCATATATCATAAAGTATGGATATACTATTGAAGGCCTACACTCAAGTGGAACTTGAGTCTTTCTTCCCTTGGGTGTATGGTGCAAGAGCACTTAATGCTCAATTTTGCTCAAATTTTGTAATTTTTGATTTTTAAGTTTTTCAGAGTCCTAGGTGGTCAACAAGGTCATTAATGAACATTTCTAATGTTTTGAATTTATTTTTAATAGATTCTAGGCGTGGGTTTTTTAGTTTTGAGTGGATTGACAAAAAATTGTCAAAGTTGCTATTTTGGGTGTCATGCATTTTGAGAAACTTAGCAATTGGTGAAAAATTATTAATGTAAGTGTGGAAATGTATTGTAACTAATGGAAAAGCTTATAATAAGCATGTTTCATGCTTTCATGTTCGAGCATATAAGATGGGTAGTGATTTTTGTGTTTCTAGGAAGAAATTGAAGAAGATTTCCCTTATTTTTATGTGTTGCAACAAGTTCTTGGTCTTTGAACAACCTTGTATAGCCTTGGTAATATAATGAAATAAATTTCAAGTTGAAGCATTTTGTTTCCTCTTTCATTTGGTGTTGGTTTCATACATTTTCATGGTGATTTGTGAAATATATTGAGATTTTACCAAAAATTGTAAAAACCCTAACTAGGGTAGAAAGTGAGCTGAAAAAAATGTGATAACTTTCTTTTTAGCCATTCAAAATTCTTGAAATTTTGCCCAAAATTCTATGTTGATCTATATTTTGATTTGGTTTTATTTTTATGTCTTCAAATGCTCACGTTTGGGAGGAATCTTCACCAGTCCGCTTCAAGAAAGCACAAAAAGGGTTTGTAATTCTATAACAATCCATTTTTGACCTATTTCCTACAAAGTAAACCTATCCCATTCTTAGATTTGTGTAGTAAGAGCCAAAAGGGTATTCCAATTAGGTCTTACATTTTTAATAGTAGGTCTACAATGAAAGTTATGACCACAAAACCCAAATTGTTGCCCCAATGTTTTAGGCTTTAAAAGCAAGTTGTTAAATTTTTTTAAGGTTTATGTATAAAGTAAGCTTCCTTTATTATGAGATATATTGTCTAAGGTCCAAATGGGTGTTTGAAACTATGTTTTCATTTGTGATATCATGTCTTCCATGGAAGTTATGCTAGTAAAACCAATTTTTGAAGGTTACTAGAAGATTGAAGGCATTTGAGGAAAAACCCACCTTAGGATGTTTATGAGATTGAGAACTTGATTGATTGAAGTTGTGTAGGAGTTGTCCACCCCTGCTCTACATCATTTTTAGAGTATCTGGCTAAGGTATGGGAGAAATTCAATTGTTATGGATTTCTTCTTGTTTGAGTCTTATGACTTGCGGTTCTGGAGTTAAGGTGATATGATCATGTTGAAGATAATTTTGTTATATGGAAGGATTGAATCGTGCTAAGGTTGTGTGTGCTTATTTTATTTATGCATTTAACACTAGTTTTCCTGGCCTTTTCTTTAACACTACTTTCGAAGCTTATAGAAGAGTGTTCAAGTGCATGATTAGGTTGCCCTCATTCTAATTCCACCCTAGAATGTTTTGGCGACGACCTAATTTTAACTTGTAAATGAAAATGGTGTATGGTCGACTTTGGATATGATTCAAAGTTGAAGATGGTATAAATATAGGATGAGATGTTAGTAAAATATAAGTGCAAAGAAATAGAGCAAGATATATGTGAGATAGATGTGAATCAATGTGTAAGTAACGCGAGTTGGTGCAAATCAGTGTGAAGTCTTAATGCTAAGTTTTTGAAAGTAGTGAGTTGAAGGTGTACTCTATCATTCAAGCATGTCTGCAAGTGTTTAAGAGAATTGTGGTGGAAATATTTGTTGCATTAAAATTGTCTTCTCTCTATAACATATATCTTCTATCTTCTTTGTATCTATGTGGTAGTGATCCCTCTGAGTGGTTAACCCTTGTTTGGATAGTGAGTCCTTATCCAAATAGTGAGTACTATTTTGGTAGTGAGCCTTCTCTAGTAGTGAGCCTTTTTAATTAGTTTTGATATTCTCTATATTGTGAGCTACTCCTCGCTATGGTTTTTCCTTTATTTGATTTTCCATGTAAATCTATTCTTATTGTGTGTATGTGATGTTTTTCAATTTCTACCTTTGCACTTAATGATTAATTAGAATAGCAAAATAAAGGATTTGTGATTGATTTAATTTTCAGTGAAAGTTTTAAAGGTTAAAGTTTGTTACAACTGATTCACCCCCTCTTAGTTGTCTTGTTCAACACCAATAATTTGAATATTTCCTTATAAGCTACACAATTGTGAAATGTTCTTAGGATGTGGCATATTTATTATAGCATCAATATTGTTTGTTTCCACCTCAATACCTCTATTAGACACCATAAATATCAATAGTTTTCCGCTATCCACACCAAAGACACATTTCTATGGGTTCAATCTCATGTTGTACTTACTAATTCTTTCAATGATTTGATGAAGGAGTTTGATGTGATCTTGATGCGTTATAGACTTAGCTAAAATTTCATCGACATAATATTCTATTAAGTCATGAAATATTAGTGTCATAGCTCTTTGATATGTTGCTCCAATATTTTTCAATCCAAAAGGCATAACTAACCAAATTTTGTTTTCCCAAGGTGTAGTGAACTCTATTTTATATTGATCTTGAGGGTTAATAAAAAGTTGACTATACCCTAAAAAAACATCCATAAATGATAATAAATCATGTCCCGTAGTTGAATCCACTATCATATCAATGTTTGGAAGGGGGAAATAATCCTTTAATGATGCTTTATTAAGGTCATGGAAATTTGTACACATTAGAATATGATTATTAGGTTTTTTTCATCATAACAATATTAGATATCTAAGGTGAATAATCAATAGTGTGGATGAAACTAGCTTGTAAAATCTTTTCAATCTCAGCCTTAACCAATAAACCCACCTTAGGATTCATCTTGTGTGACTTGTACCTTATGAGTTTGGTGTCTTTTTTAAGAATAATATTATGCATGACTATTTTAGGATCAACACCTTACATATCCAAATAATTCCAAGAAAATATTTTAGGAAAGTCATGTAACAATGTTGCATGATCTTCTTGTTCATCCTCATCAAGGAATTTTCCAATTTGAAGAACCTTTTCCTTGTTAAATGGGTCCATTGGTATGTTTATGGTTTCTCCTACAAGTAACACATTATGATTGGAACATCATGAATTGTTTGGGATTCATATTATTCATCATCACATAATTCATTTTCTTTCCCAAAGTATAATACATACCCAAAAAATTCTTCTAGAGTTTCATCATTTTGAAAGGTATCCAATAGCATATCATCACATGTGGTATCTATCATTTTAGAATTCACTAAGTTTAAAATTGTCTTAGGATAATCTTGTGTGATGAGATTGACATTAAGTGAATGTATTTTTATGCTTCCATTATTTTTGAAGGACAATAACCAAAACCTCTTGTTGTTTCTTTCACATTAGGCTCTATGGGAACATGAATGCCTTGTTCTTTTGCACCAAATCATTTTCCATTATAGCCAAATTATTACTAGAGTTGATAACCTCTTCCATAAATGGCTTCCATTTCTTTCGAGGAAGGTGGTTTTTCATAATTAGTTTCATCATAGGTGGATGTATAATTTTTGTTTTCCTCCTTGCTAGAAGTTGTGATATTTAAATATTTTTGATGATTCAATTATAGGTTGTGTTGATATCATTGAAACTTCTTTTTATTTTTCTTATTTTGATGGTGTAATCTTGTATTCCTCCATGAGTGTAGGCGTGAAATCTAATGATCATCAATCATCATCCAACAAATTTTTCACAGATGAAAGAAACTCATCTTCGTCTTCAATTTTTAAAGGTTTCACTTTTGAAGTTGGTATCAATGTTCTAAAAGGACTCTTTATTCTCATTTCAATTTGTAAATAATTTTTAGATTTAGGATCAACTTTTATCATGTAAACCTTATTATTATATGTGTATTTCATTAAACGATGAAGAATTGAGGGCACTCCTTTTATCTCAAGAATCCATGGCCTACCCAAGAGAAGATTATATGAAAGATCATGGGGAAAAATATGGATGGAAGTTTGCAACACAACAAGACCAACTTTAATAGGTAATGTTATGACACCAAGTGGTTGTCTTCCCACATTGTCAAAACCATATATAGATAATGTATCTGGTTGAATTAAAGTCATTTCTACTCCAATTTTATCCAAAATATTAACACTACAAACATTAATTCATAAACCATTGTCAATAAGAGTATGCCTAATCCAAATATTATTAATAACAATCATTATCATCAAGGAAACAATTTGTTTTTGTGTTTCCAAATGGTGTAATTCATTTTGATGGAAGACAATGTCCACATTAACTAAATTCATACCCTCAAGTAAAGATTCTACATCCTTTTGTTGTGCACTAGGATGGAAAACAATTTTTTGTAAAACATTTTGAAGCATGACACGATAAAAAGGTGATGTTTGAATTAAATACCACAAAGAGATCTCGGTAAGAGTAGCATAAAGTTATTCTACAAGATCATACTCTTTCAACTATGTTGGGGTAAACAAGGTGCACTAGGTAAAACAAGTTGTGAGAGTGGTATCGATGAGGGAATGGCTTACATTTGTATTGCTTGCTCATTGTTCCGTATGTTATATGTATGAGAAACATTATGATAATTTTGTTGTTGTGACACAATTTGCATGGTTACGTTGGGTTAATTGCCTTGCATAATTCAAGATATGACCTGAATGTTTTGTTTTATTTTGTGGTGGTCCTATTATAAGCAGGGGCTTGGTATGGATTTGAAGTTGTTTTATGGGTGGATAAATGATGAGTTTAGGTGTGATCACATTAATTGTTCTTTGTTTTGTTGAAATTTTAGAAGACTTAGTGGATGATCTAGATGAGATGAAGTCCCCAAGGTCTTCATATAACATATAAAAGTCATCACAACTAAAGGGCTTGATAGCTATATAATGTACTTGTAGAAAGAGATGTGACATGATCAAATGACCATGCTTTCTCCAAGATTAACCATTAAATTTCAATTTTAATTTATGTTTATGCATGTTAAGGAAAATTAAGACTAAAAATAAAATCACAAACCTATTACAAAAAATAGATCTAGAAATCAAAGTCCAAATTTTTGAACTGACAACAGATATGAATCTACTCCTAAAATTTGAGATAAATTTAGTAGAACTAAGTCACCTAGAGCAACTATGTTTAGCTAGGAATATTCCTAGAATTCTAGTTTTAGAGGCACTAGTGACATGAAGTGACTATGTAATAGTGTGCACACCTAGATTTTGGAATCAAATTTGTTGTTATTTTGAAAGATTTTAAATTTTCAATATAGTGTAACAACCTAGGGTTTTGAAATTTTGCAAAAATGAAAGATAATTTATCCCAATTATGTAATGCTTCAAAAAATGCAAACAATTTTCCTACAGATCTAATTATTTTTAGCACTAAAATGCAATAATTGTTTACAAATTTTCACCAAATCAAGCAAAATGACACTTTTTCTTTCAAAGGCAATAATGCTTTTTGCAAAAAAGAGGCTAAAATTTCTAAAATTTTAACAATATTTCACACTATTCTAGGTCTAATGATGCTAAAAATTGTTGGCATATTGTTGTCATTGATGTCAAAAGGGGATAAGAGGAGAGATGATAGTAATCCTACTAGTGAGGAGGCTGACATTAATGTAAAAGTGTCATTGATGTCAAAGGTTGAACCTGTGTTGCAAATGTTGTGTAAGTGGTGAAGAGATTGCAGAAGTTAGAGTCTTAGACTTCAAGCTTGCAATGTATTGCTTGCCAAAGTAGGAAGGTGTTTGGAGTTAGTCATTTTTTAGTATACCTGTAAGGTTTTAGGAATTGAGCCTCGATCATACCTCTTACTAAGTCCCTTAGAAAGATGAAGAAAAATCCACAATGTCTAATCGAGCTTCGAAATTAAGGCTTACAATATGCTGAAGGTATCAAGATTCAAGCATTAGGGTTAAGGCTTATGCCTTACCATTATGTTTATGGAAGAAGGAATGGAGGAACCCTGACCTCCGAACCCTGAAATGGTTTCGATAACTTGAAAGTTGGTTTTAAGGCTTATGCCTTAACTATTTGGAAGGTATGCAATAAAGTGGAAAAGTGACCTCCGACCACCAAAAAGGATTTAGTGTTTACAGGTTAGTAGGAAGGATTATTCCTTATCATAAAGCTTGGTAAGCAGTAAATGGTATGTGTGGACACTGATATTCAACAAGCTCAATGTAAATTTTGTGTTTCACACTTTGGAGTTTCTTGGGTATGCGTTATGGTTTGTGATAAATGTGAAAGGAGATAAATTGTAAAGGGTGAGGCTGATGACCGAATCCCAATAGTAGAAAAAGGCATGTTAGGCATAAGGGTTCCAACTTGTTTGTTGAACTCAACAATGCACTTCAAGCATAAGGTAAGGAAGATTAGTGACTCTCGACTCAAAAAGGAGAGTGAATGGAAAGTCACCAAAAAAGGAGAATTAATTCCATTAGAAGCTTGTGTTGACTTGTGTTGACTTTGTGGACTTGCGAGATTATGACACGTGGCAAGGAAAAAAAGGTAGAAGTATTGTTGCATGAATTTTATATTGAATAAGGTCGTGACATGTGGGAATAAGGTACATCAAGAAGACAGTGAATATTGATGAGACCACTCTTTTTTGATGGGAGTCATTTTTGAGTCCCTTCGACATGCTGATAAAGTGGAACCTGACTGAGAGGAAATAAGGGTAGATAGTGACATCACCTTGGATAGATGGAAAAACAAGGTTACATTGAATAAAGCCTTCACATCACTGTAATGGAAGTCAAAGGTTATTTTCTTCAACAATGAGCGATGGAGTTTGATCAATAGCTATGATCAAGCCAAGGAAGATCAACAGTGCTTGCTAGCCTATGGCACCTATGGTGGGACCCTATCTACCTCATGGGGGAGTAGGGAACAGTGGAGATCAAATGGTGTTTTGGATCAAATGGAGGACAAAACATTTGGTGTGTCTGACAGACACATAGCGACATATCGCTTGGTCGCTTCACATCACTATTGTGAAGCGCAACAATAGGATGGTTTTCATGATGAGCAATGGACATCAAGAGCTAGTGGAAGATGACATTAGTAGTGTATAGGTGGCATAATTCTATTGCATCGCTTGGCTATTTCACATTGCAGTTATGAAGCTGAATGAAGTAAGAATTTGTGCGATGGGCGATGAGAGGCAAGAGTTGGTGGAGAATGATGTCACTAAGGTTTATCTGAAAGCCAGATGGATGCTAGTGAGATGAAATGACTAGTCTCTTCAACATGCCGATAAGGTGGGACCAAATGACCATGAAGGATGACTTTAGCAAGACATGTGATGACGAGTGTTTGGTTGATACATCAAGTTATGCTGGTGACGTTTTTTGTACAATGACAACATGGATGACACATGGGCAGTAGGGACCACTTGATCAAATTTGCAAGGTATATTGATGAGACCTTATATCAATGTGAGTTGCTTCAACATCTCTTTGACATTTTGATAGAACTTCATAGAATAGACAATGCCATATCAAAGAGAGTTGATCTAGGGTCCCCTTGACACAAAAAATTCATGAAGAAGACCTTGGTGGGACCCAATAGGAAGGTGATGGTTATGCAAGGTGACTACACTAATAGATGGCAAGAGCAATTACTTGATAGAACAATTCAATCCTTGTTGTGAATTATGTGGTGATTATGTGGATGAAAAATGGTGAAGGATGATTGATCAATAGACCAATTCACATCCTTGTTGTGAATTATGTGGCGATAATGTGGGAATGTGTCTCTCACCAATGGTATCAAAAAGAAAGGTAAATATTGATGAGACCCTAAAATGTCTTAGCCTGATATGCTAAAGTGTCTTCAATGGTGTAAAGAAATAGTCGTGAGATGGAGATCGATGATGCTAGTTTAAAGAGGTTTAATCCGATGACAATGTTTTAAAGTTTCAAAGATCAATAGAGAGCCAAAGGATTGTGGCATGAAGAATAGAGATCGACGGCCTAGATTCAATGGTGAAGATCACAAATGGTCAGGTCCATGTAAACAAGGGTTTCATCTAGTAATCAACATAGTGAATGAATTTAATTCATTCAACTGCACTTATGACTATCTGATTGGATATTTGACGAATATGTTGGTGGCACAGATAGCCATGTCGATGAAGATCATAATTAATCACATAGTTAGAGGAACTCATTTAATGCATATTTGATTTTAGGGTTTTGCAGTTTTTTTATTCTTAGCAAATTCTCTATATCAGAATTAAATTTTGTGAGGCATGATGTAGAGGTAGTGTGACAATGAATATATTTGATAAACCCTATTAGATGTTTTCATGATGAGTTGGATAATGGTACAAGGCTTGAGATGAATAGAAATCTTGCTAGAGAAGCTTGTGAATGAAGGAAACCCTAACTATAGGTTCTAAATGATCTGGATGGTCGTGCACATATCAAGGTATTGACTGTAAATTCATGGATTCAAGGAAAAAGATAATCAAAAAATGGTATCTATGTGTGCAGGTTATTTCTGCAAGAGTTGATATGTTGAGTTTGCAAGTGTAGAGGGTGAGAGAATCATATAGTATAATAACATGTTGAGTATGTAGCCAAGATAGTGAGGAAAAGAGAGAGCAGTAGAGTAGATAGGGAATGCACACTCTGAATGACTAGAACTCAAACAAAAATTAGAGATTCAGATCTGGGTTAATATTCAGAGGATAGAATATTGAAGGTTCTAAGTGTAGAGGAAAATGAGAGTGCAAAGAAGAGGGGATGTGTTGTTTAGAGTAAAACATTAATAGTAGAAAGTGAGTTTTAGAGAGTGTAACAAAGTATTATGCAGTTGCAAAGTAAGTTACAACATTGATTTTTGTTCAATAGAACAATTTGTAATACTGTCATTGTAAATTTGATTGGTTGGTGCAATCAAATAACCGAGTTGGTTCTTAGTGTAGGGGATTGGTGTCTTCTTGGATTTGGTGCTCCTAAAACTAGGGGATTGGTGTCTCCTTAGGGTTGGTTCCCTTAAACCTTTTATAAGAACATTATTTCTTGTGAGGTTGGATTAGGACAGTAGATCCTAGTAGCATTTCTCACCGTGGTTTTTCCCATCTTGGGTTTTCCATGTATATTTGGTGTTATGGGCCTTTATGTGTTGATTCTATGATTGCATGTTTATATTGATACATCTTAAGTCTTCAATTTTCACATTAAGGATTCAAGAAATTAATCTGCACAAAAACCTTAAGGAGTTATTCTGAACAAAAGGTTATTAGAGCCAAATTTTAATATCTATTGATTAATCCCCCCTCTCAATAGATTATTATGTTCCAATAATGGGTATCAGTGCCCCAAGCTCCCTAGGAGAAGCTTAATCATATTGGATAGATCTTGTTAAATTGAACACAAAATGGTTTTTCTAGTAGGATAATCTATAGAAGAAGTATTTCTCTTTGATGGATCAAACTATAAGTGTTGGAGTAGCAAAATGAAGAAACAACTTGAATTAATAGGTTCTGATGTGTGGATGTTGGTTGAGAATGGATATAAATCCCCTGCCACTACTCCCACTAATACTACTAAAAAGAAGGCTTTTGAAGACAATGCTAAGGAAATATTTATGACATTAAGTGGGTTTTCAAGATCGGCGGTTGTCAAAGTCATGCACTATTAAACAACACATGGTTTAGACACATGGAGGTGAGTCTAAAAGTTTGAATACAAGTGAAGATAAGAAGAGTGCAAACACATCCATGAGAGATGTTGTAGATAGAAGATAGATGATAGAAGCATCCACATTTGGGTTCGAGAAGATTGATGAAGATGAAGTTGATTTCATTAGAAGACCAAGGGATGATATAGAAAATATAGAGGAAAGTTGCCCCTTAATGGTTTTAATTTTGGTAGAATAAGTATTATTGTTGCTAAATGTCCTCATGATGAAAAGGATAACTATAAGAAAGTAGAGGAAAGTGTAAAGAAAAATAAGAAGGATCTACACACAAAAGGAGAAAATAGGTTATCAAATGCTTTTGGCAGCTCAGACAATGAACATGAAAGTTCCTACAAGATTGAGGGAAATGAATCCTCGTTTACGGATTTTGGAATAACTTCTAATGAAGAAGTTGAAAAGTTTGGCGAAGAAGAAGAATAAAATGTTGTTCTTGAAGAAAAACTCATCTGTGATCTAGATCATATTAAAGGTTTGAAGAAGGAGATAAAAGTACAAAAACTGCATGCACAAAAGGAGATTGATAAACTAACCAAAAGTCTTGATGAATCTAATCAGATGGTGATCAGCTTGAAGACACAAGTGGAAGAATAAAAGAGAGTAGAAGATATAATTAAATTTGAACTACAATCTAAATCAAAAGAGTGTATGAAGCTAGAAGAATAAATAGTTTCTCTAAGAAAAGAGTTAGGAGATGTTAAGGAGAAGATTGATAAAGGCATAAAGTTGAAAGATGGCTCCAATATATTAGATGAGTTGGTAAAATCACAAAAGCCATCAAAACCTAAAGAAAAGGTTGGCCTCAGTTTTGAGAAATGAAATAGTCCTTCTACTAATGCTTTTGCTAAGTCATATGATAGATTCAAAGCAGAAGAAATATGATGCATAAAGAAAGAGAAATCCTACACAAGTTATACCAAGGAAAATTCCTCTAGAAATGAAAAATAAAAATAAAAGGTATTACTGAGGTGAAGAAAGATAAAGAAGAAGAGAAACTTGCTATTGATAAGAATAAAGTTGGAAAATAATAGAGACCTGCTGCAAACAAGAAGAATAATAACCATTCATTTTTTGAGTATCAGAAGAAGAAGCCTACAGTAGATAAGAAGATGAAAAATTCAAACCTTGAAGATTTGAGGAAAAAGTAGTGATAGGGCATGAGTCCAAGGGGAGCTAAATTGGTATCTTATTCATCCCTGGAAATGAAAAGGAGATCAAGTAAGGTAAAATATGTTTTAAAAATTTCTAATGAGTTGATAGTTGAAGATTGATGATTACATTCTTTCTCCCTATATGCTTCATCAAAAGGAAAAATATCTACAGTTAAAGGAGAAGGAAACTATGCAAGTGCTCTACCAAGAAAATAAATTGTATAGTTTTTATTTTCCTGCAAGTAGAGGATATATATATATATATGAGGAGTTGTTTTATATATACACTCAAAATTTGTTTTGTTATAATTGGTATAGAGTGGTTCCAATTGGTGTCAAACCATTGAGAACCAGTTGAAAAAAATTTAGTTGGTGTAGAGCCTGAGATGAAGCTAGTGCTCAAGTATGCAAGAAGAGAGAATGGAGCAAGATCTAAGGGGGAGCTTCTATTGGTATAAAATCAATGTTATACTTGATAAAGTGTAGTTAGAATATCAATTGGTACAAAGTATAAAGTTTAAACATCTACAATTGGTATCAGACCCGGCTAGTTCAAAGAATGAAATGATACTTCAACTGGCATTAGATAGTGTTAATTTATGCAGGAAGCTAGAGCATTTGGTGTTTCCATTGAGATCAGAAGAGGAAAGCAACATGTCGACCTCCTAAAATGATTTAAGAACTAGTTCATTACAACCGTGATTCAGAGATTGGACATCTAACTTGAATAGCTATTTCAATCATCAAGAAGGTGCATTTAAATTGTCAACCCAGGGATTTGAACTTGAAATGGGTTAGCACAGTATGTGCACTAGGAACCCAAAGTAGCCATTTTCATTCTACAGCTAAGAAAGACACAATGTTGAAAGTAAATTGCTTAGGAATGAATAAAATAAATGCTAATCATCAATCAAAACTACACCAAGTTGAAATGCATGATAGAAATGGAGATCTAAGCAAAAAAACAAGACACTACTCTGTCTACTTTGGCTACAGGAACTGTCACAAAATGGAATTCTAGTGGCTACAGGAATAGTCAGTGCCAGATTCTTAACTAATTACTAAAAGGAAAGTTATACTAAACTAATACTAACCTAAAGAATACATTACTCACCAAGTGGCCCCCCTTGGATAAGTATCCTCTAAAACTAATGAGAACTTAGATGCTCAAACTTAGAACTTCATTTTATTCATTGGAATTCATGAGTACAAAAGAGTAGCATAACTATATTGCTGAAAATCTTAAGAGTACAAGTATAATATTATATTCCACAACCTCCAGAGAAGGAGCATCTGATCCTTATTTATACTACCAAATAAACAAGGTGGTCAACTCCACGAACTAGGAGGACACCATTTAGGGAAAACAGAGAAAGTGGAGTGGCAGCTATGTATGCTTGGAATTTGGTCAGACTTGCATGTCCACATTCACATTTATCACTGCAGTAACGCGCATATTTGTTCAAAATTAATAAAGACCACTACAAGGTGGTTACATTCGGTTTGCATAGGGGATCTCCTACCGTCAACCTCCTTTGAACTTTGAACGATTCCATTGTTGGACATTATGGCACATGCCTAGCTGGCAGTGTCTTCCTCAATTTAGCATCCTCAAATTATATCTGCATGGAAATGTTAGTACACACAATAATTGCGCATCTATAACCACCTTAAATAACATTCATTAACCACATGAAAAATTAATATAGGTAGTCAATATAACATGCCATTATCATTAAAGGTTTGCATAAATAAGATTAAGCCCAATGTCTATGGTTTGATGAAATATCATAAAAGTATCAACATTAATCATCAAAGTCCATGATAACTTCAACAACATAGTCATAAATTCTATCCAAAATTAGACCATAAACTAGACTCGTCACTCTGCCCAACCTAAGGTTTTAATAGTCCTCCAATAGGGGAAGGGTTGTTCTTCTGCTTGGTCAATGCTTTGAAATTTGCAAATGACAATTGTCCCACATTAGAGTGTGTTGTGCGTGAATCAGGATCCCAATAGAATCCTCCCAATCTATCCAATCTACTCCATCTTTGTCTCTCCACAACAATATCATATTGGTATAACCTGAAGTTCAATACAAGCCACATTAGGATGGGTGGCTGAAAGGTTAGGGGAAGCTAGAATTGCCCTTTTGTCCTTCCAATATGAATATATTTGTCAATTCTTTTAAGAGCTGTAGCATAGTTTTGGATGGAATGAGGCTCAACTTGCTTGAGATCATCAATTAGGTTGTTCCATCTTTGGGAGAGGTATCTCTTCACAGTTTCCTCTTTTGCTTTTTCCTTTACCTCATATTCACTATAAACTACTTCTATCCAAGGCATAATCCTATTACCATAGCTAGGTCTAAAAAGCATTTTGTTACATTCCCTGAAAATATCCCTTGGATTCTTTTATTCAACCCTAATGGGCAGAAGAATTTTGGATTCCATTTACTTATAAGCCCCATATTGTTGTCCCCAACTAATCTCATTTTGCACCCAGGACATAAACTTCCTTAGTTGGACATCCCCAACATACAACAAAAAATTTCAATCATGGTCTTGAGTTACATCATAATTATGCAAATAAAACTCACACAACAAATTCTTTATTTCTGGGGAAGCAATCCTATAAGCATTGAAAAATTCAACAGGGGTCTCAATAGAAGGGTCCAAACCTGAAACAATTATGTCCAGCTTAAAAGAAAGATATTTCTCCTTCAAATGCATAACATAGACCCTTGGAGGGGTCTTTAATTCTAAAATCTATGGTACCAAGGCTACCATATCATCCACCTTCTTCTTTAAGGTGGCAATTTTTGCATACTTATCTTCAATTTCCTCATCTCTCTTTTGAATTTCCTTCTTCAACCTACATTTTTCCTCCTTCCATTCCTCTTCTCTTCTTTTCATCTCTTTCCATAAATTCATGGCTACCTTGTGCATTGAAAAATCAGGGGGGTTATGTATTCCTACCAACATCTTCTCTGGCACTAATGCTAACTACAAGGATTTAGGTTGTCCCATCAATTTTGGTTACAGGGGTATTGATTGTTCTCCCAATTCCTGTTGTGGCTATAGGAACTCCTACTCTTGTTCTTGTTCTATATTTTGTTGTAGGATCTCTTGCTGTAGGAAATCATGATTTTGCTCATACTCCTAATTTTTGACTTGTTCTACAATGTTGGCAAGATTATCCAATGTTATGTTTGTTGTCGTCTTAAATATATCTTCTTCCTCAACATTCTCCTACCCCATTGGAGCTTTTGTGTCCCCTTGTGATATTTCTCTAGATTTAGGGCTTTCCTATGGAGGCATACCAAAGCCTAGTCTGGCTGGTCTTGCTTTCCTAGGAGGGCTCTCAAGTTTTTCTTTGGCTGCAGGATGAACAGTGTCAGCCTTTCTCTTCTTAGAGCTTGGTATTTCTTTTTCTATTGGATTCCTTTTGGATTTTTATTTTCTCATTTCTACCTCTCTTTTGTGCCCTATTTTTCATTAGAATGACAAGTGAAACATCATCAGCAGAGTCAAGGGAAGAAATTTCTTTGTCTGAGTTCTCTATCCTAGAAGAGCTAATTTCTATGGTTTCTTCTATTGCGGATGGTTTACACTGGGGCCTGCACTAGAGGTTGAAGCACCAAGAGTGGCTTCATCCGTGCTCAATCTCCTACTATATCTATGAGGTTGACGTAAAACCCTAGGTTGAAAATGCTCTGGTCTAATTTGATCAAATTTTACGAATTCTTCCTAAGTCATTCTAAACACATCATGCAAAGACTTCTCAACTAACAATTTAATTAGAAAATGGTGGGAAATGGAATTGTCCCTACCTTTCTGAGTCTCATTTACCATAATTGAAAGAAGGTTGTATAGCACGTTTGACACATTCATCCTCCTTTTGTGTCTCATATGATTCAAAAGCTTGAAGTGCACAAAATGCAAATTCGACTAGCGACCTTCACAGGTGATGTATTTTATGACATAAATACCTATCTACTTGCATCACTTAGGTAAATACATTCTCTTCACACCATGTTTATCTATCCTTAATGGAGGTTCGGTCGACTCTGTAAATTTGGCCCTAGCTGATCTAGCATCTCTAGAAGCAAGGTAATTTTCACCATCAACAGGTAACCCTGTGACTTTTGCAATTCTTTCTTCAGTCACTATGACTTCCAATCCTTTTACTGTGGCCTTCCCTTCAAACAATGTCTAGGAAAACTCTAGTGCAATGTCTTCATTAAAATCATCCATCTTTAGGAAGTAGTCTATCCACCCACAGTTTCTGAATTTGGCCAAGCAAGGTGCATCCTGCAGTAATGCATCATGCACCATGGGTTCATTTCGAATTAACCGGCCTCTCATTTTTTGCAATCAAACAACACTCTATGGTTTCCTTCCTGCAATTCTCATCTGAACTAGATTCACCTTCCTACAACACTTGTTAACTTTCCAATGCCAATGTCAACTAAATTTTCCCTTTCTAATTTACCTTTTTTTTGCAACTTGAGATATGACAAGGTCAATAATAGCAAGGAAGCAGTAAGAAAGGAAACTATGATGGAGAGAAATGGTGGAAACAATTGGTGTCACCTCACACATGCGAGTCATCCTCTCACTCAAATTTCAAATCGGCTCAATTTAAATTTTGTTGGCATAGACAAGCATGGACTGACATGTGGGAAAAATATTCACATCTTTTTCCTCCCCCTAACCTAAATTTGGGCATGTTTCCTCACATGCGAGATGATGATTTGACAAGGTAGGGAATATTGGCATGCTATGGTGAACGTCCATACTAACGTACAACAATTAAATGAATGCACTTAAAGACAATTAAGATATAGAAATTAATGTGCACATACCTAAATGTGTGGAGGATTCATTGTAAAGATTGTGGAGAAAGTACCATTCACCTTGTTAGGAAATAAGTTGAGCAATTAATGAAGATGAGGTGGGATGAGGTGGAGTGGAATTAAGTGAAGTGATGGAAGAGAGAGAAAGGTGGAGATGGGTGGCCGAACGGGTGGAGAAGTGGACTCCCACAGAAGTGGAAGTCTTTATTATGACAAGCACGTACCTTAATTAGCCAGAAGGAGGGACACTAGGTCCACTTCCTTTGGCTGCAGAAAGCTCGAGTGTTGCATGCTGAGTGAATTATTGCATGAAATCCTCCTTAGAAGTTGGATTGTGATACAATCTGAGGTGATGACCATTGGCAAGTAGCTTAAATGTAACTGGGTCAATAGTAATGAGTTGTACAACACCATTAGGGAATACTTCAACAACCTCATATGGTCCTAGCCATCTTGTTTGCAATTTTCCTACATTGTCTTGATACTTTGAGTCATAGAGCAGGAACCAATCTCCTATTTGGAATTTCTTATCCCTGATGAATTTATCATGCCACTTGATTCTCTGATTCTTCACTACCCCTGTGTGATGCAAGGATGCTCTTCTCATCTCATCCAAAGCATTTAGCTACATGATTCTTTCTCTTTGTTCCTCAGAGATATCCATCCCCAAATCTACTGCAGCCCTAAGAGTCTTGTGTTCAAATTCAATGGGCATCATGGTTGTCTTTCCATGCAACAAATCAAATGGAGTGAATCCTATAGTTTTTTTCTAGGTAGTTCTATAGGCCCAAACAGCTTCTGGTAGTCTATTTTCCTAGTCCTTTTTGTGGATAGCTACCATTTTGGTCAAAATAGCTTCAATTTCTTGGTTGATCACCTCAACTTGGCCATTGCCTTAGGGGTGATAAGGAGTAGACTTCCTATGTCTTATGTTGTACTCATTGACTAGTGCTGCAACAAGGGTTGATGTGAATTGAGCCCCTTGATAAGTCACCATCTCTTGTGGAACTCCATACCTTGTGAAAATATCCTCATAAAGAAATTTTGCAACCTTGTTATCTCTTGCATGCTTCATGGCCTTAACTTCTAACCATTTAGTTACATAATCAGTGCATACTAGGATATAGGACTTACCATTTGATAGAGGGTCAATGGGTCCTACAAAATCCAATCCCCACTTGTCAAAGGGAGTGATTACTACTTGAGGGTAAAGTGGCATCTCATCAGATTTGGTTGTCCTGCCCATTCTTTGGCATTTGTCACATTTTCTTGTATACCTACCTGCATCCTTGTGGAGTATTGGCCAGTAATATCCTGTGTTCAAAATATTCATTGTTGTCCTCTTGGCTACAAAATTTCCTCCACATGGTTCATTGTGGCATGCATGCAAAATTCCATGTCTCATCTTCTCTCACACATCTCCTCATGACATGGTCTAGTCCAGTATAAAATAAACATATAGCAATCCATGAGAAATGAAAAGATTTTTCAATGAGTTCCCTTCTCTCTTTTGGAGAGAAGTGAGAAGGAACTTTACCTGTGACCAAATAATTAGCTATGTAAGCATACCAGGGTGTTTGTACACTAATAGAGAATAGATGCTCATCAAGAAAGAGTCATATATGGCTTGATCATCTCTTGATGTAGTAAGCCTTGAAAGAAAATCTACAACAACATTAGCCTTCCCTGGTTTATCCACAATGGTTATGTCAAACTCCTACATCAACAATAACCATCTTGCCAACCTACTAGAGATTAAAGGTTTATTCATGAGATACGTAATGGCTACATAATCAGTGTGCACAAAGATTTGGTAACTTGTTACGTAATGTTTGAATTTGTTTAGGGCATAGATTATTACCAACATTTCTTTCTCTGTTACGATATAGTTGAATTCAACTCCCTGTAAATTTTTGCTGACAAAATAAATGGTAGTTTCAATAGCTCCTTCTTTCTATCCTAAGACTACTCCTATCGAATAATCTGATGCATTTTTATGGATGTGGAAATGAAGCTCCTAATTAGGTCCTTTGAATATAGGAGCACAAGTCAAGGCTACCCTCAAATCATAAAATTCCTTGTCACAAGCTTCGGTCCATTGGAATTCAACATCTTTAGTGAGGAGGGTGTACAATAGTGTTTCTATTTTTCTAAAATCCTTGATGAACTACCTATAATAGCTTGCATGGCCCAAGAAACTCCTAACATTTTTTTGTTTTGCAGGTGTGGGAAGATTTGTGATCACCTCAATCTTTGCAAGATCTACTTGAATTCCTTTGTGGGAGATGTAGTGGCCAAGGACTACACCTTCATGCATCATCATGAAGCACTTTTCACTATTTAAAGAAATATTTTGGTCTTCACATCTCTGTAGGACTCTCTTGAGATTTTCCAATGCCTGATTAAAATCAGCACCATAGGTGGTAAAGTCATCCATGTAAATTTTCATGCAATCAAGAGAGATGTTTGAAAATATGCTAATGACTGCCCTCTAAAAGGTTTTAGGTGCATTGCATAAGCCAAATGGGAGTATTGAATAGGCATAGGTCCCCCATGGACAAGTAAATGTGGTCTTCTCCTGGTCCTCTGGTGCAATTTGAATCTAGTTGTAGCCGTTGAATCCATCTAGAAAATAAAAGTATTGCTTTCTCACAAGTGTGTCCAAAACTTGATCTATGAAAGGTAAGGGAAAATGTTCCTTTTTGTTGGCAGCATTAAGTTCATTGTAATAAAAAAATCTTAACATTTACCTCCTTTTTTAGGCACAAACACTAATGGAGACACCCACTGGCTATCTGAAATGGGGTAGATAAATCCTGCATCTAGCAACTTCTATAGTTCTCCTTTTACAATTTATCTCAGTCCAGGGTTAATTCTTCTTTGTGGCTGCCTCATTAGGGTGCAATCATCTCTAATATAAATTTTGTGTGTGCAAAGTTTAGGGTTCAATCCCTTCATATCATGATAATCCCACACAAATGTATGTTGGTGGGTCCTTAATAGGTTTTCCAATAGAAATTGTTGTTCTTCACTCAGTTTGTTGTTAACATTTAGATACTTTCCTTCTAACACCTTTACTTGTGTAGTTGACTCTATCATAGTTGCTTCATTAACACATGGTACCTTGAGTTCATATGGAAGAAATGTATGGGACATACCTGTTGCTACAGGAAGTCTATCTGTAGGAACAGTGGTTGTAGGAAGAGTGGCTGCAGGAAGAACGTCTGCAGGAATAGTGGTTGTAGGAAGAGCAGGTAGAAGGGTCTTGACTGGAGTAGCAAAATGAGATGATGCTTCCTCCACTTCACAATGGTTCTGAATAATGTTAACCAATACTTCATCTTCATCTTGAAGTTGCATGAAGGAGCTTTTGTCTAACATCATAAGCTATACCACATAATTAACTTCCCCGGCCTCTTCACCAACATGTGGCCACACAAGATTATCCTCATCATGAGATGGCTGAGCAGGAGGATAAAGAACAAAAATTTTGGTGTTTTTCCATCTGAAATGGTCATGTCACCTGACCGACATCCAATATACACATTTGCAGTTGCTAATCATGGTCTTCCAAGAATAATGGGATACCCACCTAGTGTATCCTTAGGAGAAAGAATCATGAACTTTGTTGGGTACTCCCAAGAGTCTAGAACTACCACAAGATCCTCCACTATACCATCAGGATTGGCAATAGAACTATTAGTGAGCTGCAGGATAGTAGGAGTAGATCTCATGCTTGCAACTTTTAGTTGTTGCAGGATGCCCTTGGTCATTACATTTATTATTGCTCCTAAATCAATCAGAGAATTCTTTATTTAGATCTCATTTATAAAAAATGCTACCACGAGACTACCTGGGTCATTGTACTTGGGGATAGTCACTTTTCCAAGAACGATGTCAGCTAGTTGTCGTACCACATGAACCGTAGTGGGGTCTTTCTTCTTCCTGTCTAGCTTCTTGAGGCATGCTTACTTGATTGCCTTGCCATAGATTGAGACATCCTTTATGGCCTGGAATAGAGGGATCTGGACACATATATACTTTAACTGATCTAAGATGTCAAAAGTTATATCCTCTTTTTCTTTCTTTTTCTTGGTAACTTCCAATCTCTGAGAAAATGGTGGTTCTTGTTTAGTCTACTTGGCTAGGACTAGTTCAAGATTTTTAGGCGCACTTGGCTGAATGGGATCTTTCAGAGGTTCCTCCTCCTCTTCCATAGGAAACTCAGTGATAATGGGCATGGAAGGGGCTGGTAAAGTAGTTCATGAATGCAAGTGGATTTCACTTACACTCACAACATATGCAAGGAATCGGTTTGAATTAACAAAGTATATAGGCTGCTGATGTGGTTTGTTATTTGGATTGGGTGTGGACTAAACTTGCAGTTGAGTGGGTTTAGGTGCATTTGATCTTGAATTAGCAGGTGGAGGAATTATAGCAAGCTATTGGGGCTGAGAAGGTGGCTACATGTAACTGGTTGTCTGGGTAGGCCATTGTTGTCCTCCTCTCCATTGATTTATTTGTTGCCAATTTCCTAGAGGTGGTTGCCAATGCCCTTGAAATTGCTGCCAATTCCCCTAAGGTTGCTACCATTGGGGTTGATATTTTTGATGATTGGGCCAAGCATTTGGAGGGTTCCCCCAAGCCTGTGGTGGATATCCTCCATAGCTGGATGGATATGGGGGCTACCGTTGGTTACTAGATGAATAGGAATTGAAATATGCTCTAGCATAAGAGAGTGGATCTGGTGGCATACCTTGTCTTGGAGCCCAAGTCCTCCTTTGTGCAATATAGTAGACTTGATTTTCTTCAATCTAAATTGGCTTGAACTCGGGTGCAATCTACTTGCTTTCAATATTAGCTACCATCTTGCATTTGCAGTCCTTTTTTCTGTAATGGGGGCAATATTCTGCTAACATTGCCTCTGCCTCCTCTTGCTTCTTCTTGGCCTGAAGTGTATCTACCTAAGTAGATATATTGTTTATGATGTCTTGCTTGAAATCTTCTAGCAAATGAGTAATCTCCATTCTTGAAACTCCACCGGTAGATGACTTACCTATTGAAGATTGGTAAGCTCTCCCTTTCTTTGAAGCTTCCCTAGAGTAGTTTTGGCATATTTTCTTGATGTCTTCCCAAGGAACTTGGGTGATATCTCCTCCTACCATCAAGTCTAAGGCATCAATGCAACTCTCATTGATTCCTCTTAAGAAAAGCAACTTTTGTGATTCCTCGTTGAGGGTATGGTGTGGAGATTTTTGTAAGCAAAATAGAAACCTTGAAATGTAATCCTCCAAGTTCTCATCCTCCTTTTGCTACATCCTGAAAATGTCACCTCCTCTCATGTCACCGCCCCTACAATATTCTTTGTATTTCTCAAGGAACTTTGTCTTCATTTCCTCCCAAGTTTCCACAGTATCTTTACCTAGGCTCATGAAGCATCTTAATGTAGCTTCTTTTAGAGTGGTAGGAAATAGTTTAAGCCTATGGGAATTGTTGGTATAATCACAACTTTTGTAGAGTATGTCAAACTCAAACAAGAAGGTATCAGGATCTTCTATGATAAGACCATAAAACTTGGGGAGTGTTGAAGAAAGGATATTTTTTATGTTGTCAACTTCATTCTAATGGGCAATGGGAAAAGGAAAATATGGTTGGCTAGGTTTGTTTCTATTTGCATCACCCATGTCTTCTTGATATAATTCAAAAGCAAAGGGGTTCCCAAGCTGATTTTGGTCCTCAGAGGAAACTTCAGAGCTAGTCAAATCAGGAAATGCATCAACAAAGGGGTGTGGATCTTCTTCTTCTTCTTCTCTTGGTAGGTTCTAATATTCAACTAGATGGAATGGATTAGGATTGTTAGGAAGAAATCTCTCGTAGGCATCCCTTCTCCTTCCTCTATGCATGTAGTATCAACTCACTATCAGTCAGCTCACACAAGGAATTGGTAAAGAATAAGGGGGGTCGTTACTTCCTAAATGAGGTGTATGCTAAGAATAACTTTCAGAAATACTACAACAAGAAAACTATTAATGACTCCAAAGAGCTTCCTATTTTGACACCATCCTCGGCAATGGTGCCAAAAATGTTGGCCTCCTACAATGATTTAACAACTAGGCCATTGCAGCCGTGATTCAAAGATTGGACATCTAACCTGAATAGCTATGTCAATCATCATGAAGGTGCATTTAACTTGTCAACCCAAGGATGTGAACTTGAAATCAGTTGGTAGAGTATGTGCACTAGGAACCCAAAGTAGCCATTTTCATTCTACAGCTAAGAAAGACACAATTTTGAAAGTAAATTGCTTAGAAATGAATAACATAAATGCTAATCATTTACAGTTGGTTGCTGCTTGTTCTGGTTTTTACCTTTTGTGCAGCTAGTTGTTAATGTTGGACTTTTCTTTCCTATCTTTTATGTTGTAAACTTTGTGGTTTCAAGTCCCTATAAAACCCATTTTACCCTTTATCAAAAACATAAATGCTAATCATCAATCAACAACTACACCAAGCTGAAATGCATGATAGAAATAGAGATTTGAGAAAACAAAAAGGAAACTATTATGTCTGCCTTGGCTGCAGGAACAGTCATAGAATTAAATTCTAGTAGTTGCAGGAACAATCGGTGCCAGATTCTTAACTAATTACTGAACATAAAGTAATACTAAACTAATACTAAGATAAAGAATGGATTACTCACCATGTGGGCCCCCCTAGATAAGTATCCTCTAAAACTAATGAGAATTCAGATGCTCAAACTTAGAACTTCATTTTATTCATTGGAATTCATGAGTACAAAAGAGTAGCATAAATGTATTGTTGAAAATATTAAGAGTGCAATTACAATATTAGATTGTGCAACCTCCCGAGAAGGAGCATCTGATCCTTATTTATACTAACAAATAAACAAGGTGGTCAACTCCACAAATTGGGAGGATGCCATTTAGGGAAAACAGAGAAAGTGGAGCGACGGTTATGTGTGCATGGAATCCGGTCAGACTTGCATGTCCACACACAGATTTAGCATTGCAGTAATGTGCACATTTTCTCAACATCAATAAAGACCACTACAAGGTGATTACATTCAGTTTGCATGGGGAATCTACTATTGTTGACCTCCTTTGACCTTTGAATGATTCCCTTGTTGGACATTATGATGCATGCCCAGCTAGTGGTGTCTTCCTCAATTTAGCATCCTCAAATTATATCTACATGACAATGTTAGTACACACAATAATTGCACATCTATAACCACCTTAAAGAACATTCATTAGCACATGAAAAATTAATATAGATAGTCTATATAACATGCCATTATCATTAAAGGTTTGCAAAAATAAGATTAAGCCCAATGTCTATGGTTTGTGTAAATATCATAAAAGTATCAACACTAATCATCAAAGTCCATGATAACTTCAGCAACTAAGTCATAAATTCTACCCAAAATTAGACCATAAACTAGACTCATCACAATAATTGACCAATATGATAGCATAAGGTAGTATAAGGTGGTATTAGTCAAAAGGGGAGAGAAAGTCCTCTTTTCCATTGCTAAGGAGAAAGGAAGGTTGTAGTAGTTTGGTGACCTAAGACAAGACATTAAGGAGTGTGACCCTTTGTAATTGATGTCAAAAGGTGAAAAAGTTGTGTAAATGCTCAAGCAATTGAACATGGGAGAAAAGTATGCATTGCTCATAAAGATGAGAAAAGGAGATGTGAGCTCAAATATTATCCATAACTGGTATCAGAACATTGGTTGTAAGTTGATAATTTAGTTTTTCCATCCCTAAAAAAGGGGGAGATTGTTGGCATATTGTTATCATTGATGTCAAAAGGGGATCAAAGGAGAGATGGAACTAATCCTACTAGTGAGGAGGTTGGAATTAATGTAAAAGTGTCACTGATGTCAAAGGTTGAAGTTGTGTTGTAGATGTGCAAGTGGTGAAGATATTTTAGAAGTTTGGGTCTTAGACTTCGGGTTTGCAATGTATTGCTTGTTGAAGTAGGAAAGTGTTTGGATTTAGTCATTTTCGACTATTCCTACAAGGTTTTAGGCATCAATCCTTGGTCATACCTCTTATTGAGTCCCTCAAAAATATGAATACAAATCCACTATGTCCAATCAGGCTTCGGTCTTTAGACTTAAGGTTTATAGTATGCTAAAGGTATCGAGATTCAGGAATCAGGGTTAAGGCTTATGCCTTAACATTATGTTTATGGAAAAAAACATGGAGGAATCTCAACCTTCAAACCCCAAAATGGTTTTGGTAACTTGTGAGTTGGTTTTAAGGATTTTTCCTTAACAAATTGGAAGGTATGTGGTAAAGAGTAAGAGCAACCTCTAACCACCGAAAAGGATTTTGTGTTTGCATGTCATTTGGAAGGCTCGTGCCTTACCATAAAGTTTGGTAAGCAATAAGTGGTACGCATGAACACCAATATCTGACAAGCTCAATACAAATTTGGTGTTTTTCACTTTGGAGTTTTATGGGTATGAGTTATGGTATGCGATAAATGTGAAAGGAGGTAAATGGTAAAGGGTAAGGCTAATGGCCAAAGCTCTATAGGAGAGAAAAATATGTCGGGCATAAGGGCTCCAACTTATTTGTTGAACTTGACAATGAAATTCAAGCATAATGTAAGGAAGATTAGCAACTCCCAACTCAAAAAGGAGAGAAAATGGAAAGTCTCCAAAAATGGAGAATTAATTCCATTAGAAGCTTGTGTTGACCCTATGGGGTTGTGAGATTATGACATGTGGAAAGGATGAAAAGGTAGAAGTCTTGTAGCATAAATTTGAGATTGAATAAGGTGGTGAGACATGGGTACAAGGTACATCAAGAAGACAATGAATATCAGTCAAACCACATTTTTTCAATGGGAGTCATTTTTGAGTCCCTTTGACATGCCAATAAAGTTGCACCTGACTGAGAGGCAATAAGGGTAGATAGTGAAATCACCTTGGACAGATGGTAGAACAAGGTTACATTGCATAAAGCCTTCACATCACCATAATGGAAGTAAAAGGTTATTTGCTTCAACGATGAGTGATGGAGTTTGATCAATGATTGTGATCAAGCCAAGGAAGATCAATGGTGCTCACTAGCTTGTGGTACTTGTGGCTGGACCCTGAGTATACCCCATGGGAGAGAGGAGAATAGTGGAGATCAAACAAAATTTTGGATCGAATGGTTGAAAAAACATTTGGTGGGTCCGACAGACACATGGTACCATATCACTCAGTTGATTCACATCACTATTGTGAAGTGAAGCAATAGGATGGCTTTCATGATGAGCGATGGACATCGGGAGCTAGTGGAAGATGACATCAGTAGTGTATATGTAACATAATTATATTGCATCACTTGATTGTTTCACATTGAGGTTATGGAGTCGAATGAAGTAAGTATTTGTGTGATGGGTGATGAGTGGTAGGAGTTAGTGGAGAGTGACGTCACTAAGGTTCATCAGGAAGATAGATGGATGTTAGTGAGACAAAATGACTAGTCTCTTTGACATGTCGATAAGGTGGGACCAAATGACCGTGAAGGATGACATCAACAAGGCATGTGGTGAGGAGTGTTTGGTTGATACATCAAGTAATTTTGGTGACATTTGTTGTGCAATGATGATAGGGATGACACATAGGCAGTAGGGACCACCTGATCAAAGCTACAAATTATACCAGCAAGACCTTCTTATATCGGTGTGAGTAGCTTCAATGTCTCTTTGATATTTTGATAGAAATTCATAGAAGAGACAATGCCATATTGGAGAGAGTTGCTTTGGTGTCCCCTTGAAATAATAGAGTCATGGCGAAGACCTTGGTGGGACCTTATAGGAAGGTGACGGTGATGGAAGGTGACTATGCAGACATATGGCAAAGAGTGATTGCTGAACAAACCAATTCAAATCCTTGTTGTGAATTGTCTAGCGATGATGTGGATGATAAATGGAAAGGATTATTGATTGGTAGAACAATTGACATCCTTGTTGTAAATTGTGTTCCAATAATGTGGGCTCGTGTATCTCACCAATGGTGTCAGAAAGAAAGGTAAATATTGGTGAGACCCTAAAATGTCTCAGCCTAATATGTTAAAGTGTCTTCAATGGTGTAAAAAAATAGTCGTGAGATGGAGATCGATGACACCAATTTAAAGAGGTTTAATCCAATGGTGATGTTTTAAATTTTCCAAGATCAACAAAGAGCCAGAGGATTATGGCGTGAAGAACAGAGTTTGACGACCCAGATTCAATGATGGAGATCACAAATAGTCAAATCCATGTAAACAAGGTTTTCATTTGGTAATCGACATAGTGAATGAATTTAATACATTCAACTACACCTATCACTATCTAATTGGAGATTTCACACACATATCGGAAAAATAGATAGCCATGTTGATGAAGATCATAATCAAATCATAGTCAAAGGAACTCATTGAATGCATATCTAATTCTAGGGTTTTGTAGTTTTTCTATTCTTAGAAAATTATCTTGTATCAGAATTAAATGCGGTATGGTACAATGTAGAGGTAGTATGATGATGAAGATTTCTGATAAACCCTATCATATGTTTTCATGATGATGTGTACAATGGTGCAAGGCTCAAGATGAAAAAACAACTTGTTGGAGAAGCTTGTGAACAAAGGAAACCCTAACTGTAGGTTCTAAATGATGTAGACAGTGGTGCACATCTCGAGGTATTGATTTCTGATCAATGGAGTCAAGGAAAAGATAATAAAAAATGGTTTTTGTGTTTTTCCGTTATGTTTGCAAGAGTTGATATGTTGATTCTACAAGTATAGAGGGTGAGAGAACCGTACAATATGATAACTTGTTGAGTATGTAGCTGAGATAGTGAGGAAAAGAGAGAGTAATAGAGAAAACAAAGAATGCACATTCTGAATGAGTAGAATCCAAACAAAAATCAAAGATTCAAATATGGGTTGTTATTTAGAGGCTAGAACAGTGAAGATTCTAAGTGCAAAGGAAAAAGAGAGTGTAGATCAAAGGGGATGTGTTGTTGAGAGTGCAATATCAACAACCGAAAGTTAGTTGTAGAGAGTGCAACAAAGTATTGTGTTGTTGTAAAGTAAGTTGCAACATTGATTTTTGTTCAATAGAACAATTTGTAATACTATCATTGTAAATATGATTGGTTGGTTCCATCAAATAACTGAGTTGGTGCTCAGTGTATGGGATTGGTGTCTCCTTGGAGGTAGTGCTCCTAAAACTAGGGGATTGGTGTCTCCTTGGGGTTGGTTCCCTTAAACCTTGTCACAAAGCATTATTGCTTTTGAGGTTGGATTAGGACAGTAGATCCTAGCAGCATTTCTTGAATGTTTACATTGATACATCTTAAGTCTTCAATCTACACATTAAGGATTTAAGGAATTAATCTGCATAAAGAGCTTAAGGAGTTAGTCTACACAAAAGTTTATTAGAGCCAAATTTTAAGATATGTTGATTCACCCTTGTTTCAGTAGATTGTTGTGTCACAATCAGTATTAGAGCCCTAGGTTCCCTAGGACAAGCTTAATCATCTTGGGTAGATCTTGGTAAGGTGAACACAAAATCGTTATTCAAGAAGGATCATCTACAAAAGAAGTATTTATCTTTGATGGATCAGACTATAAGTGTTGGAGCAACAAAATGAAGACACGTCTAGAATTACTAGCATCTGATATGTGGATGTTAGCTGAAAAGGGATACAAATCCCTTGCCACTCCTCACACTAATACTACTGAAAAGAATGCTTTTGAAGACAATCAATGATCCCACAAAGCTAGTTTACAATTTCTGGGCAATTTTGATTTTTGCTGAAATCACATATTTTTAGAAAATATTATGATTTAAGCCTTAAAAAGCTCCATTTAAAGCATTCCAATTGAAGAGGGTTTGATCAAACCACCTTAGATCAAACCCCCTTGGATAGAACCCCGCTAGTTTTAAACCATACCTATAACAGAGTCTCCTTTACACCTATCAAAATGCTAATAAAAAACCACTTTTGATTTACCTTTTGGAGGATCAAATGAATTCATTTTTTTATTTTTTATTTTTAAAGTATGTAGTCCTTATTATAAGCTTCCCAAAAGGTATAATTTTAAATAAATTTAATTTTATTATTATATTTATTTTTTATTTCTTGTGAATGTAGGTTTTTCAACAAAAATCAAGCTCTTTGTTTTGCACATGTGGAAAAATAGAAGATTTTAAAAAAAAAAAAATTGAAAAATATGAGTGCACCAGATATTGAAGTCCTTGATCCAACGAAAAAAATTTGAATTTTGATACATACAAAAAAATTTACGCGTTATATAGTCACACTATGTCTGAATTGTAATTGGTTTGACTTTGAAACATGATTAAAGAAAAAATATGCAATAAAAAACTATCTAACCAAGTGGAAGCACTAGATATCGGAGTTACAAATCTAAATTTGAAAGATTTAGAATTTTATCCTTCAAGGAAAAAAATTTATGCATTATATGATGAGCATCACTTTTTAGAAATGTTGTTTTATGAAAAAAAAACTAGTTTTCAAGGGAGATGGAAAAAGAAGTGCAATATGATTCAAAAAAATTTGAAAAAAATATATTTAGAATCTACAAAAAAATGTCACAAAACTCTAGTTTTCATCATCTTCAAATTCCTCATGGTTTAGCCACTATAGGTGCCCGAAAGTGAAGATTTAGCTAAAACAATTATTTTAGTGTCTAGTTTGGCCAAAAATTGTAAACCACTATTGTGGGATCACCCCAATGCTAAGGACATTTTTATGATGTTGAGTAAGTTGTCAAGATCGATAGTTGTCAAAGTAATGCATTGTCAAACAACACATGATGTTTGGAATAAATTAAAGATGATTTATGAAGGTGATGATTGTAAGGTGCAGGCCAAGATTCAGACACATGGAGGTGAGTCTAAAAGTCTGAAGACAAGTGAAGATAAGAAGAGTGTAGACACATCCATGAGAGATGTTGTAGATAGAAGAGAGATGATAGAAGCATCTACATATGGATCTAAGAAGGCTGATGAAGAGGAAGTTTATTTCATCAGAAGAGCACTGAATGAATACATAAAATATAGAGGTAAGCTACCCCTTAATGGTTTTAATTCTGGTAGAATAAGTCTTATTACTGGTAAATTCCCTCATGATGAAAAGGATAACTCTAAGAAAAAAGAGGATAGTGAAAAGAAAAATAAGAAGGATCTGCACACAAAGGGAGAAAATAGGTTATCAGATGTTTTTAGAAGCTCATATGATGAACATGAAAGTGTCTATGAGATTGAGGGAAATGAATCTTCATTTATGGATTTTAGAATAACTTTTGATAAAGAATTTGAAAATTTCGGTGAAGAAGAAGAAGAAAAAGTTGACCTCAAAGGAAAATTCATCTATGCTCTAGATGAGATTAAAGGTTTGAAGATGAAGAATGAAGAACAAAAATTGCCTATACACACAAAAGGAGATTAATAAGCTAAACAAAAATCTTGAAGAATCTAATCAGATTGTGATCAGCTTGAAGACACAAGTGGAAGAAGCAAAGACAGTAGAAGATGAATCTAAATATAAACTAGAGTCTAAATCAAAAGAGTGTATGAAACTAGAAGTAGAAATAGCTACTCTGAGAAAAGAGTTAGGAGATGCTAAGGAGAAAATTGATAAAGGCCTAAAGTTGAAAGGTGGCTTCGAGATATTAGATGAGTTGGTAAAATCACATAAGCCATCAAAACTTGAAGAAAAGGTTGGCCTCAGTTTTGAGAAAGGAAAGATTCCTTCTACTAGTGCTTCTACTAAGTTATATGATAGATTCAAAGAAGAATAAATATGTTGCACAAAGAAAGAGAAAGCTTGCACAAGTTGTAACAAGGAAAATGCCTCTAGAAATGAAAAATCAAAAAAAGGCACTACGGAGATGAAGAAAGCTAAAGAAGAAGAGAATCCTGCTACTGATAAGAAGTTGCAAAAGAAAATAGACCTATTGCAAACAAGAAGAGCAATAACCATTTAGTTTTTGAGTATCATAAGAACAAGCCCATAATAGATAAGAAGATGAAGAATTTAATCCTTGAAGATTTGAGGAAAAAGAAACATACAAAGGGAGATGATGTAGAAATATTTTCAAGGATGAGATACATGAAGAAATCAAAAGAAAATAGACCACCTCATCCTGCACAAAGAAAAGATATGACCAGGCATTCATGTAACTAGTTTGGTCATAGGGCATGTGAATGTAGAGCTACACCTAGAAGGAGCACAAAATATATGCATAGAAATTCATTTGCTCCTATAGTAAACATGAATGTAATGTGCTAAAATTGTAATAATCTTGGTCGCATAGAAAATAATTGTAGATTAAACTATGCAAGACCAATAGCACATTATGAAAGGAAGAGAAATAGATCCCCAAAGTAAAAATGACTTACATATTCCTAAGAAGAAGGTTGATAAGAAAGAGAAGAAGCACAAGAAGGTCTGGAGAGTGAAAGATCAACAAGAAGCACTCAATGTGACTGATCCTACCTTACATCACTAATTTGTAGTGATAGGGAATGAGTCTAGGGGGAGCTAAATTGGTATCCTATTCATCCCTGGAAATGAAAAGGAGATAAAGTCAAGTAAAATATGTTTTACAAATTTCTAACAACTTGATGGTTGCAGATTGATGATTACATTCTTTCTCCCTATATGCCCTGTCAAAAGGAAAAATATCTGTAGTTGAAGGAGAAGGCAGTTGTGCAAGTGCTTTGCTAATAAAATAAATTGTATAGATCTTATTCTCCTGCAAGTAGAGGAGATATATCCGAGGAGTTTTTTTGTATATACACTCAAAACTTGTTTTATTATAATTGGTATAGAGTGGTTCCAATTGGTGTCAGACCATTATGAATTGGTTTAGAATAGTTTAGTTGGTGTAGAGCTTGAAATGAAGCTAGTGCTCAAGCATACAGGAAGAGATAATGGAGCAAGATCTAAGGGGGGGCTGTCATTGTTATCAAATCAATGCTATACTTGATACAATGCAGTCTAGAATATCAAATGGTATAGAGTATAAAGTGCAAACATCTACAATTGGTATCAAACCTAGCTAGTTCAGAGCATGAAATGATACTTCAATTGGCATCAGATAGTGTTAATTTGTATAGGGAAGCTGGAGCATTTGGTGTTACCATTGAGGTTAGAAGAGGAGAGCAACAATCAGTATGATAGTATAAAGTGGTATCAACTGGTATCAGTCAAGGGGAGAAAAAGTACTCTCTGTCATTGCTAAGGAGAAGTGAAGGTTGTAGCCACATGCTGACTTGAGACAATACATTCAAAAGTGTGACACTTTTCCATTGATGTCAAAGGGGGAGAAAGTTGTGAAAATGCTCAAGAAATTGAGCATGGGAGAAAAGTATGCATTGATCATAAAGATGAGCAAAGGAGATGTGAGCTCAAATATTATCCATAACTAGTATCAGACCTTTCGCTATAAGTTGAGCATTTAGTTTTTCCATTAATGAAAAAGGGGCATATTATTGTCATTGATGTCAAAAGGGGATCAAAGGAGAGATGGAACTGATCCTGGTAGTGAGGAGGTTGGAATTAGTGTAAAAGTGTCATTGATGTCAAAGGTTGAAGCTGTGAATAAGATGTTGTGAAAGTGGTGAAGAGATTGCAAAAGTTCAAGTCTCAGACTTCGAGCTTGCGGTGTATCACTTGTTGAACTAGGAAGATGTTTGGAGTTAGTCATTTTTTACTATACCTTCAACGTTTCAAGCATTGGGCCTCAGTCATACCTCTTATCGAGTCCCTAAGAAAGATGAATAAAAATATGCTATGTTCAATTAGGATTCGAGCTGTGAACTTAAGGCTTACAATATGTTGAAGGTATCGAGAGTCGAGCATCTGGGTTAAGGCTTATGCCTTAACATTATGCTTATGGAAGAAGGTATGGAGGAACCCCAACCTCTAAACTATAAAATGGTTTCGGTAACTTGTGAGTTGGTTTTAAGGTTTATTCCTTAATTATTTGGAAGGTATGTGGTAAAGAGGAAGAGCGAACTTTGACCATCAATAAGGCTTTGGTGTTTGTGGATCAGTAGGAAGGTTTATGCCTTACCATAAGGTTTGGTAAGTGGTAAGCGGTATGCATGATCACCGATATCTGACAAGCTTAATGCAAATTTTTAATGTTTCACACTTTGGAGTTTCGCAGGTATGAGTTATGTTCTACAATAAATGTGAAAGGAGGTAAATGGTAAAGGGTGAGGCTGATGGCCGAATCCTGACAAGAGAAAAAGGTGTGTCGAGCATAAGGGCTTTGACTTGTTTGTTGAACTCAACAATGCACTTCAAGCATAAGGTAAGGAAGATTAGCACTTCTTGACTCACAAAGGAGAGCAAATGGAAATACAGAAAATGGAGAAGCAACTCCATTAGAAGCCCATGTTAACTTGTGTTGACTTCATGGTCTTGTGATATTATGACACGTGACAAAGATGAAAAGGTAGAAGTCTTGTAGCATGAATTTTACATTGAATTAGTGACACGTGGGTACAAGGTACATGAAGAAGACAATGAATATTGGTGAGACCACTCTTTTTTGATGGGAGTCATTTTTGAGTCCTTTCGGGGTGATCCCACAATATTGGTTTACAATTTTTGGCCAAACTAGACACTGAACTAGTTTTTTCTAACTAAATCTTCACTTTCGGGCACCTATAGCGGCTAAATCGTGAGGAATTGGAAGATGATTCAAACTAGTGATTTGTGACATCTTGTATGTAGATTCTAAATATATTTTTTTCAAAATTTTTGGAATCAGATTGCACTTCTTTTTCGATCTCCTTTGAAAACTAGTTTTTTTCAGTAAACACCATTTTTAAGGAGTGATGCTCACTGTATAACACATAACCTTTTTTCCATGAAGGATAAAATTATAATTTTTTCGAATTTAGATTTGTAACTACAATATCTAGTGCTTCCAATTAGTTTCATAGTTTGTTATTGAATATTTTTTCCTTAATAAAGTTTCAAAGTCAAACCAATTACAATTCAGACATAGGCGGATTGTATAACACATAATTTTTTTTGTATGTATCAAAATTCAATTTTATTTTTTTGTTGGATCAAGGACTTCAATATCTGGAGCACTTATATTTTTCAAATTTTTTTTATAATATTCTGTTTTTCCACATGTGCAGAATAAAGAGCTTGATTCTTGGTGAAAATCCTACATTCACAAGAAATAAAAAATAAATATAATAATAAAACTAAATTTATTTAAAATTGTACTTTTTAGGAAGCTTATAATAAGGAATAAATAATTAAAAAAAAAATTAAATGAATGCATTTGATCCCCCCAAAAGGTAAATCAAAAGTGTTTTTTTATCAACATTTTGATAGACCATGTAAAGGAGACTCTATTATAGGTATGGTTTAAAACTAGCGGGGTTCTATCCAAGGGGGTTTGATCTAAGGTAGTTTGATCAAACCCTCTTCAATTGGAATGCTTTAAATGGAACTTTTTAAGGATTAAATCATTATATTTTCTAAAAATATGTGATTTTAGCAAAAATCAGAATCTCCCAAAAATTGTAAACCAACTTTGTGGGATCACCCTTCAACATACCGATAAAGTGGGACCTGACTAAGAGGTGATAAGGGTAGATAGTGATGTCACCCTGGACAAATGGTAGAACAATGTTACATTGCATAAAGCCTTCGCATCATTGTAATGGAAGTCAAAGTTTATTTGCTTCAACAATGAGTGATGGAGTTTCATCAACGTTTGTGATCAAGCCGAGGAAGGTCAACAATGCCTGCTAGCTTGTGGCACCTATGGTGGGACCCTATCTATACCTCACAGGGGAGTGGGGAACAGTGGAGATCAAATGGTGTTTTGGATCGAATGGATCAAAAAGCATTTGGTGGGTCTAACAAACATGTGGCGACATATCTCTTGGTCGCTTCACATCACTATTGTGAAGCGAATGGAGAGGATGGTTTTTGCAATGAGCGATGGACATCGAGAGCTAGTGGAAGATGACATCAACAGTATATAAGTGACATAATTCTATTGCATTGCTTAGTTGTTTCACATCACAGTTATGAAACTGAATGAAGCAAGTATTTGTGTGATGGGCGATGAGTAGTAGGAGTTAATGGAGAATGATATCAATAAGGTTCATCAAGAAGAAAGATGGATGTCAACGAGATGAAATGACTAGTCTCTTCGACATGCCGATAAGGTGGGACCAAACAGCCATGAAGGATGATGTTAGAAAGACATGTGGCGATGAGTGTTTGGTTGATACATCAAGTCATGCTTGTGATGTTTGTTGTACAATAATGGCAGGGATGACATGTAGGCAGTAGGGACCACCCGATCAAAGTTGCAAGGTATATCAGTGAGACCTTCTTATATCAGTGTGATTTACTTCAGCTTCTCTTTGAAATTCTAACAGAACTTAATAGAAGAGACAATTCCATATCAGAGAGAGTTGCTTTGGTGTCCCCTCGACACAATAGAGTAACGAAAAAAACCTTGGTGGGACCTGATAGGAAGGTGAAGGTGATGGAAGGTTACTATGCTGACAGATGGCAAAGAGTGATTGCTCGGTAGACTAATTCACATCCTTGTTGTGAATTGTGTGGTGATAATGTGGGCTCGTGTCTCTTGCTAGCGGTATCAAAAATAAAGGTAAATATCAGTGAGACCCTCAAATGTCTTAGCCTGATATGTTAAAGTTTCTTTGATGGTGTAAAGAAATAGTCATGAGATGGAGATCAATGATGCTAGTTTAAAGAGGTTTAATTTGATGGTGATGTTTTAAAGTTGCCAAGATTAATAGAGAACTAAAGGATTGTGGTGCAAAGAAAAAAGATCGACAGCCTAGATTCAATGATGAAGATCACAAATGGTCAAGTCCATGTAAACAGGGGTTTTGTTTGGTAATAGACACAGTGAATGGATTTAATTCATTCAACTACACCTATGACTATCAAATTGGAGATTTGATGCACAAGTCAGTGGCATGGATAGCCATGTTGATGAAAATTAGAATTAAATCACACAGTCAAAGGAACTCATTTAATGGATATCTAATTCTAGGGTTTTGTAGTTTTTCTATTCTTAGTAAATTCTCTATATCAAAATTAAATGTTGTGAGGTGTGATGCAGAGGTAGTGTGATGATGAAGATATCTGATAAACCCTATCAAATGTTTTCATGATGAGTTGGATGCTGGTGCAAGGCTAGAGATGAATAGAAAACTTGTTGGAGAAGCTTGTGGATGAAGGAAACCCTAACTATAGGTTCTAGATGATCTAGACAGTGGTACACATCTCAAGTTATTTATTAAAAATCAATGGAGTCAAGGAAAAAGATAATCAGAAAATGGTTTGTGTGGGGGGGGTTATGTCTACAAGAGTTGATATGTTGAGTTTGCAAGTGTAAAGGGTGAGAGAACCGTACAATATGATAACTTGCTAAGTATGCAGCTGAGATAGTGAGGAAAAGAGAGAGTAGAAGAGCAAATAGAGAATGCACATTCTAAATGAGTAGAACCCAAACAAAAATTTCAGACTCATATTTGTGTTATTATTCAGAGGATAGAACATTGAAGGTTCTATGTGCAGAGGAAAAAGAGAGTTCAAAGCAGAGGGGATGTGTTGCTGAGAGTGCAACATCAGCAATAGAGAGTAAGTTGCAAAGAGTGCAACAAAGTATTATATAGTTGGAAAGTAAGTTGCAACGTTGATTTGTGTTCAATAGAACAATTTGAAATATTGTCATTGTAAATTTGATTGGTTGGTGCCATAAGACAACTGAGTTGGTTCTCAGTGTAGGGGATTGGTATCTCCTTAGATTTGGTGCTCCAAAAACTAGGGGATTGGTGTCTCCTTAGGGTTGGTGCCCTTAAACCTTGTAACAAAATATTATTGCTTGTGAGGCTAGATTAGGACAGTAGATCCTAGCAGCATTTCTCACCGTGGTTTTTCCTATCTTGGGTTTTCCATGTATATTTGGTGTTATGGGCCTTTATGTGTTGATTGTATGCTTTCATTTTTATGTTGCTACATCTTAAGTCTTCAATCTGCACATTAAGGATTTAAGGAATTAATTTGCATAAAGAGCTTAAGGAGTTAGTCTGCACAAAAGGTTATTAGAGCCAAATTTTAAGATATATTGATTCACCCCTGTCTCAATAGATTTTTTGTGTTAAAAAAAAAATTAGAAGATTCTAAATGATGTTCAATATGTTAGGTTCACCAAAATGTTTTGATGAAAAAGGGATGCCAGGTCTAATGCATAGAACACTAACATCAATCCTTTTTCAAGAGAACATTAGGATGCAAATCAACAAGGGGATTATATTGAATTTCAACCATGAAGGTGAGTCAATCAACCCTGGATTTGATCCTTTTATACCATAGAAATTGATTGGAGAATTGAATTAATTTGATTAAACTAATTAACCTATGTGCCCTAACCTAAAATAAAATATTTTGATAACAGATAAACTATAACATAAAATTCTAACAGATTTGAGAAAGACAGAGTTTCATGCACTTTTCTTGTAAGTTTGATGCTAATGTGGAAGGACCAAGTCACCCTAGGTGACTATGTCCTTCAAGGTTTGTTCTATATCTGAAAACTTGGACCTATAACAATCTTTCTACTCTTTGATTCCTACTTTGCAAATTACCATATTTGGATTTGGACCTGCAATAAATGTAAAAGAGAAATGTTGGGGGATGGCTATATAGGATTTTTCCTCAGGAAAACCCATATTTTGGTATTTCTACCTCCAAAAATAACCATTAAATTGATTTATAAAAGTGTGTGTGCTCCTAACCTTAAGTGCATCTAAGGTTGTGATGAGCTAAAATTCATAAAACCATACTCAAGTGCATTAGAGAAGGTTTCCTATATGATAATGATAAGATCTACCTAAGAGAAATTCAAATACCCTTAGGAAATCTAAAACACAATGATACCTCACCTTGGGAAACAAGTAGGATGAAGCTTGATGATGAGAACACTTAGGAAACAAGTCATTAGGTGGTAGAAAGTGGCTAATAGAACTTTCCAAACATAGAATCCATCATGTCATTCTATTTCCATCAAACTCCAATCATTAAATGAAACTTGATCAAATCTGAAAATATGCTTGAAAACCTACAAATTCAAATGTATGTGACAAAATGCAATGATTTCTCTCTTCTTCTCTTTCTCAAAATTCCTAATTCTTCCCATTAATTTTCAAATGATGAAAAGACTATATATTTATAGGCATTTATTCTAATTTCCTAAAAATTAGATCTTGATGGATAACTTTTGAAATTTGAAATATATAAATAGTAAATTTTTGTCCTCGACATATTGAAATTTGAAGGCAAAATAGGGGGACTAAGTCACCCTAGGTGACTAGGTCCCAACCCTATTTTACAAGATTTAAGGTGTCGAGAGCATAGTATTAAATATTTACTAAGGTTTTGTACATGCAATTTGTTGATAAATGTTAAAATGGGCCACAAAATGCATGACTTTAGAAATTAGGGCCTCATTAAGGGATGTTGAAATGCATTAATGCAAGGGTCACTCAAGTAGGTTCCAAATAAAGCATGAAATTGTACTCTCACCTAAAAGGGAGTATAATTTATGACACTACAACTATGTCTACCACAATTTCCCCTATTCATAACATGGTTTATTGTTGGGTTACTAGTTCCTAATAAGAGGTCTCACAGGTTACCTATTGGATGGGCTTGAGTTTTGGATCGAATGCTTAGGGATAAAGTTGTGTATGCTAGGGATTCTTGTGTGATATAGGGATGGAAAAATCATGGGGTGTGGTGTGATACTACTACATATATGGGCTTGGGAGCACATAGAAGTTCTGAGATTGGTTTTAGATAGGGATAAAGAGCCCAAGAGGCCATATGTTTACATATATTTAGGTGGGATTCAACACACTTAGATGGGTGACCTAGCCTTGACTTGAGGTGGTAATTGACAAGATAGATATAATGATTTGGAGGTCATAGTGAGACTGTGAAGCATGCCTACAGGATTATGATCATATCCATATACTCTATAGACTCACTACTTAGTAAGGTAGAATATTCATGTTGTTGAGTAGTATCTACAAAATAATGTATTTTGGTAGTTTGAATTAGCACACATGAGGCCTACAAAAGAGGCCATTTTTGCAAAATTGACCCAAGAGATTAGGCCTTGGGTGATGCTAGTAGATGGATTTTTGGTGAGGATAGACTAGTGTGGGGCACTTGTAGACTTGGGTGTAGTGATTAGAAGTGGAAGATGTAGAGATGAAAAATCATTATGATGCATGATAGGTAGATAATAGAATTGTGTGTTTGACCATCCTAGGAGGGGAAATAGGAGGGGGGATGAAATGAGGAGGAAGAGGCAACCAGTACAGGGGGGAGATAGGGTAGAGCCTACTAGAGCTAGGGGAAGGAGTTGAAGGATCTAATGGAGTAGGGAGAGTGAGAGGATGAGGGAAGAGAAGAGTGAGTAGGAAAGGAGGGGGTGTGGAGGAGGATGGTAGAGGGGATGCATAGTTATGTTTGGGGATTTTCATGTTATCCCTAAAGTAGTGTCATTGGGAGAGGGATGATGCATGATCAAAGAGGGATCAATGGATTGTAGAAAGGGATAGCCTCTAGTTTTATCTAGATAAAGTGTATGGTTTTCTATCTAAAGTGTAGATAAAGAGGGATAAACTATAAGTCTGGTTGGATGCAATGGAGGTGCAGGGGGAAGTGGAGATAGGGCGACAAGTTGATAATGGAGAGGAATACATCCATGAAGAAGGGAGAAGGTTTGTTAGTGTAACTATAGAGGGTCAATGTGGATGTGGCCAAGCTTAGGCATGAGAGAGACATGGCTAAGGGTATGATAGGAGCATAGGGGATGGTATGAGCCTTTACACAGATTATTAGGGTATAGAGGGGTGTGGATAGGCATTGAAAGAGGTGCAATACTACTAGTCCTTATTTGAGGGGATGGCGTTATAATACTAGAGGGAAATACATTTTATAGAGAAGTCTAGATTAAGTGTATTAGGATTAAATAGATTAGTGTTGTCAAAAAGAATGAGTCCACCACCATTGCAAGGTCCACAACTATCTTTATCATCAAATCCATCTATAAGAGAGAGATCCAACTAGGGTTTAGTTGAGATAGTTGTGATAAATTCCCTTGGGCATATTTTTGACATATGTATATATTGATACTCTTAGATCAAGTATTATACAATTTTTTTTGATGTAGTGACACATTTGAACCATGAAATATTTTTATGTGTGTGTATGAGAAGATTCTTTTGGTGGTGATCATGTGATGTATCATTTTATTATTGTTATGATGTGATGCTCATGTTAGATCCAAACTTATGGAATACAATTTGTAGTTGTAAAATTAACCAAAAGTAATAGACAAAGCATTCATCTAGTCTTAACTAACATTTTTATAGTAATAATAAATTATTACTATTAAAGGCCCAAATTTAGTTGTTGTTGGTGTTTTGTCTGGTTTTTTGGTTCTGTGGCCTTCGCTGGCCTTTTTTGGTGGCTGTGGACTTGTCTTGTTGTTGTTTTAACAACCTTTCTGCTTTTGGTGTCTTTAACAATCTTATCTTTTGTTTGTAAACTTTGTGGTTTCAGGTCCCTGTAAAACCCTTTTTTCCTCTTTCAAAAATATTTTTATAGTAATAATAAATTATTTTATCATCTATCATAATTTTCCAATTAAATTTTTTTATTACATGACTCAATTCTCGAAACATTAAATTTATTTACATTTATTACAATTTTACAATCTCTTTAATCTTATATAAATTTTAAATATTTATATTATTTATTTACTTAAGTTTATGTAAAGTGATTTTATTTATCCTCTTATTTAAAAAAAAGTTTTTTTTTTTCTTTTACAATAAACATATTTTAGATTAAATATTTGAAAATGACAAGTTTCCTATTTTCCAAATATAAATTAAAAAGTTTAAATATCATTTACGTATTTCTACACTTTATCATATTAAAATTATGATTGTATATATAAAATAACATGAAAGAGATCATTTGCTATTTGAAGTTTTTTTTTTGGTTATTGATATTATATATATATATATATATATATATATATTGTGAGATTAATTTTCAAAATGAAAATATAATAACAATTTTTTAGTTGAATTCGCTTAAGGAATTGTAGGGTTTAATTTAGTTGATAAAAGAATATAATTTATACTACAAAATAATATTTAAAATATAATAAAATAGAATAATTTTAACATTCGTGAGATCAAATATAGCTTATGCGACAATATATCCCATTATTATAACTTGATGACTTGTTAAAAGTACAAAATTGTTTCATCTAAGCCTTATTGTTGTATTTGAATAGGTAGCACCAATTTATTTTAAATCATTATGACATATTTAAACTCTTGCATCCTAGAGTTACCTTTTATCACTTGTACACATTATTGCTATTATTTTTAGGGGATCTAATTTGCACAAACATGTAGTAAATCTTGTATGGTTGAGAGCATTAACCTCAATCATTCATCTAGCTATTAAATCAATGTACTTATATGATTTAACACAAAAGGAAAAATTATGCTTGACACTTGCAAATAATAAAACACAAAAATAATAATTAAAGTGGGATTAGACTATGAAAATCAGGGTAAACTAAAAGTACTATTTTGAAAGTTTGTAGATCTTGCACTTGTGTGTTCACATCATATTCACACTTATAGAATACAATGTACATTTGAAACTAACCAAAATTGATAGACTAAACATTCATTTGATCTTCACTAACATTGTTACATTATTAATATATCAGATTTTGTCATCTATCATAGTTTTCCAACTAAATACATTTATTACTTTGCTCAATTTTCAAAACATTCCAATTACATTTTTACAAACTTTTTAACCTTTAATAACTTTTGAATATTTATATTATTTATTTATTTATTTAAATTTATATAAAAGAAAGATTTTATTTATCCTCTAATTTAAACAGTAATTGTTTATTTTTGGTTTGCTAAAGTATTTTACATTAAATATTTGAAAATGACATAGTTTGTTATTTTCCAAAACTAAATTAAGTCTGTTAAACATTATCTATTTATTTACTGCTGTTTATCATTTTTTAAAAATAATTATATTTATAAATCAACATTAAAGAGATCATTTCCTATTTAAACTAATTTGTTTTGGTTATTGAATCAAAACATATTATATATTAAAAAATTGTAGCAACATGAATGCTCCAAAAGAAAATATTGTTGTTTGGATTGGATTTTCTTATAGAATTGTCCGATCCAATTCAATAGATAAAAGAAGAAAATTTATGTTACGAAATAATATCTGCAATAAAATAGAATAGAATAAATCAAAGATAGTTTATAAGAAAACGGATATCATTATTTTAACTTTCAGAAGCTTGTGATGAGCTCCGTGTTTTCGGAAAACAGGGTAACCACAAGTTGACAGAAATCCCAACGTATCCGTCCATGAAAGGAAAATACGACGGGCTTGGAAACAGATTTTTATTTGCGTGAAGATTTAAACCAATCAACAACTTATCAATTTACGAATGCACATCGACGTCTAATTTGGCCAGTGGTTCCTGTCTTCAATTGGATTTCTGACAGTTTCTGCATCGATTTCTTGAAGTTTTTGAAGAAGTTATCTTGATTCAACTGCTGATTAATATAGTTCTGAGAAACGGAATTTGTAAGAAGTGCGGCATCAGACTGGAACAGGCCTTTGTTTTGGTTGACGACGGTATAGTAATCGGTGTCAAAGGTGAGGGAGCTGCTAGGATCCATTTCTACAAATGTCGTGTTGTCTGACAGATTTTTGCACTTTGTCTTGAGTTGCTGTGCATAGGAGGCATTGAGGGCAGGGTCCATATCTCCTTTTCCAGTGAAGTTGTAAAGCCTGTTGCTGAAGAAATTGCAATGGCCGTTTCCAATTGTATGGCCGCCTGCGCAAGTAGTCATTTATTTATGATATCATTCATGTAATAAAGATAATAGTTATGCATATTTTTTATTTATTACGTACCAGAGAGTACAACCAGGTCTTTGATAGCCAGTCCTTTTCTTCCAAAGAATGTTTGTAGTTGAGAAAAGTTAGAAGTCGGAGGAGGAATGTTGGCAAGTGCCTCGCTCTGATTTGATATAATCCCATCTCGTCGACCAGTTCTTACACGCCACGACGGACCTCCGATCTATGTAAAATATGAACATCGAAACACATTAATTATTTGTTATAAGAATATCAAAATAATAATTATTATCAATTCTAATATGATTTTAGAAAAAGGTATATGTATATATAACTAGTGAAATGTCATTTAAGATTTTATGGGAGTATCCGGTTTACAAGATTGTCAATTGATAAGTAGGAGGTATTTTTCACAGCATGTCAAATTGTGATATTGTTATCAAGATTCAACTGTGTAGTTTTTTTTATGAGTCAAACTCATTGACCCATGTTTCATGAGTAGTGGTTCACAAAAATCCATCTCTCATGATAGCAATGAGTGCTAAGTGGACTATTTATTATCATGAGAGATGGGTTCTTGTGAACCACTACTCATGAAACATGGGTCAATGAGTTTGACTCATAAAAAAACTACATGGTTGAATCTTGATAGCAATATCACAAGATTGCCAATATTACCTAAGTGGGATACTAATAAATTTTATTATATTAATAACAATTCTTAATAACATTATTTGCTTTTCTAAATGAAAATTATATATCATTTAAAAGTTATTTAGATTTAGTATTTTGTAGAGTAATTATTCTAAAATATTCTTTTATAATTAATAAAAATGATTATATTTAAATATATTTGAAAATGTTTTCTTAGGTTAAAGTAAAGTTAATAATGTTAAAAGCATTTTACAATGACAATGGAGTAAGACATGGAGTCTACACACTCACACGCACACGCACACGCACACACACACATGTAAAAGATGATTAGAATGAATGTATTGAATCTCTTTAAATATTAGCATATAATACAAAATCATGTCAAAAGTGTTTTTAATTGAATCAAGGTATAAGGGTGAAGGGGGTTGGTCAAATTTGAATTTTAAATTTGAAATTGTGAAAGAATAAATTCACAACTACTAGCTTTCCATCCTATTGTGACTTGTCCTAAAATAGAATAATAGTTAGATCTTGATGACAAACAACTAACTAGAAGTAAATGTATAAGAAAATAAGATGAATGTATTGAAATATGTAAATCTAAATAGAAGATAGGAATTAAAATATAATGAAATGTGTGCAAATAGAAAAAGAAGTTAGAAGAATAAATCAATTTTTATAAATTATAATGTTATTTATCATTATATACATAAATTGAAATATTACTTCAAAATAAATATAAAATTTAAAACTTAATATGAATATATAAGTTTCCTCATTATATTATTATAGATTTTAAATATATAAATTATAAAATAAAATTAATTAAAAGAACTCTTTAAATGAAAAACTTCTTTGCCATTTTATTTTCAACCAAATATATTAACAATGTGGAACTCATAAGAACAATAAGCACAACGGTTAAATACCTTAAATTTGAACTTAAATTTATAACATTCAGATCTAATTTATGTGAACCTACTCTTAACTATTAATCTTCTTCATTAAATTGTATGCAACTGAACATTATTCTTACCTTAACGACGGCATCTCTTGTTGCAAGAGCGAGGATGTCAGCACAAGAAACTACTCCTGGACATATCTTCTCTATCTTTGCCTTCACATCGTCAATAACATCAAATCGACGAAGAGTCAAATTTGGTACCGCCGCTTTCTCTGCAGTATTGTTGGCTGTAGAGTTGATCAACACTGATCCATCGCAACCCTAATCAATAAAAACAAACCATTAATTATAGAACAAAAAAACTATTTCAAATACGATTACACCAAAGATCTTGTTAATGGGTTTTGCATTACTTGCACGAAGCAGTCGTGAAAATGCATCCTGAGTAGAGCAGCCGCAACGGTTCGATCCTGTGACAAGTGTGATTCCACAGTTGTCTTCACTGTGTCCTCGGCAGATGGGCAGTTACTCCGGTAGAAGTCAGTAACGAGTCGTCCCTCACACAGAAACACCATTGTAGTTAGCGCTACAACAATTATCAACCACATGCTCGCCATCTTCTCTTACCCTCGATTGTGAATGCTACGGACACAGCAACAACTCCAATTTAAATCCTATTCGTAATATCTCTTCAATCATTTGGTTCCCCACAACCCATTATTCTAAACGTTGACAGCTGTACATATACCTACTCTGAACAGAAGCGCGTCATGGAACGTGTGGCTATTTATTGTCTCGTTCATTTAAAAGTTCCTGAGCTTTGTTTTTGTTTTAAAAATCTTTAATTGAAGTTGAGCTCTACTTGATTTAGTCAACACAACAAGAGCAATTATATAAACTGACATTTACAGATGTTTTTTTCATATAAAATGACATTATTGAAAGCTATCTTTTGTCACTGAGCTCTGCAAGAGTTTGAATGTTGTTTTCTGTCACAGAGTAATGCTTAAGAAAACATAGATGAGGCGACCAACAAAGGGTGAAGCACGTGGATGTGTGCGACGTTTAATCGGCAAAGTTGACGTTTTCATAAAGAATTCGAGCTGTAGACTTGAAAGCAAGGACCTTGTGTCGAAAGACCTGATGTCGCGGCACAATGTGTGCCATGTGGGTACCGAGTTCGAATCTCTTCCTCCCCACACAGACAACTAAGAAATTTGTTAGACTATGAGTAAACATAAAGATGTTTGGCAGCACCGTCTAGCTTTAATATCTTTTTATAGAAATGTTGAAAACATTAAGCTGTTGCTGCTTAAATTAATTTGATTGTTTACTCATCTCATAATGTAGTCAACTTCCTCGAAATTAAACGAAAGTGAGTGGGAGCTTCTAATCTACTGTCAAATCGAATATTTGGATCAAGGTTAGTATTTTCATTATTAGGGGAGGGAAATGTATTGTCTGTAGCTTCCTAGAAAGCAGCCATATGCACCAGTTGAAGAAGAAGAAAATAAATTACAAATGGTGGTAGCCAAGATATGCCTCATGGATATAGCTGGCTGTTAAAAAGAATGTACCAAGAATATAACCTGAAAACCTCACTTGAGCTTCGACTAATTAACCAGTTTAGCTGTACATGCATGTGATAGTTGGAATACTGAGCTATTCTATTTTCAATAGAGTTGACATTGTAATAGACAAGTTTTTAAAACATTTTTAATAAAATATTTATAGAAATTAATTCATGTTACCAACAAATTTGTAACAGAAATCATTTTTGAGTAACATGTGTTCTATCTTCATTTTACAATCAGTAATTAGTGAAATTGTATTTTGAGATAATTTTGTTTGATCATAATTTAGTTATTTTTCAATTTTCATGGGATGATGAGCTTTTGAAAATCTTAATTATGTAGGTTATTTTTATTTTTAAAACTCCATTCATTTCATATAAAGAATGTATCTAATTCATTTTCTAGATATAAAATCATATATTAAAAAAACTTGTACAAGAGAAGAATATAATAGAAAATATGTTACAAATAATTGATAATACTTGAAAATAATAAGCTATTTTGAGGGGTAAACTTTGATATTCTCCAATGAACACAATTCGTAATTTGATGATGGCAAACTAACCATCAGCTTTTGTATATACAATACTTATGTCTTGGATGCCACACAACTTGATTTAACTACATATACAAGGTTATATTACTGATCATATAACTTAATCAATAGTAATGGTAGACACAAGCCAACTACTCATATCCCCATGCATACTATAGGATTAAGGGTGTAGTGTGCCCCCCATACAAACATTGTCCCCAACCTTGATCCATTTTGAATGTTTTTAAACAAAATATTTATCATCCCTCGAGGCATCCTTGAATCGTGAATTATTCCATTCTATGAGTGTCTTAGCCCTCAGCTCTAAGATAGGACTTCCCTCTACATCTAGCTTATGTATCATTATCTTTGTTTAAATTTTTCATTGATCAACTTGTTGCTTCATTTTCTTATGTTCCTTTGTCCCATCTTTCAAAATGGCTTGCAAATTTAGTAGTTCCCATGAATATTTAATACTACACTTGTAATGACAATAATTAAACCACACCTCTATCTATCCACTTGTTAATCATTTGTATTTGTGCAAGCTTACAATCTATGTTTTCTTTACATGCAACTACTTTAGTTGAGAATATTTTCCCGATTAAATGAAATTGTGCAGAAAACTTCTAGATGTTCAACCTTATTGTTCCTAAAGTAGTGAGCCACTAGACTTCAAAAATAGCATCTACTCTAGCCATGTGTACAAAAAATATAGGACAACCAAGCATGTGGTCTCCCACAAATGAGTTAATACTATGAAATTTTCCTAATAATTAACTACCTACATCTACAATCATAACCCAAAATTTCAAGGGAAAGTAAATGAAATAGTTCAATTGTTTTTTCAACTTACTACTAATGAAGTTATGAGTATTCCTTGAGTCAATCAATATTGTTACCTTCTATTTTCTAAGGGAAAGTAGTATCTTAAGTAATTGTAGAGTATTGATACTTTATAGAGCATGGAAGAGATGGTTGGAAATTTTTTGAGTCCTCTACAACTAATACTAGCTCTTCATTTCTTCATCATAGGTGACCTCATTGTAGAACAATTTAATCTCAACACATTTATGTCATTTACTAGATTTTCTATCATAGTTGAAACATAATGCCTTGACTTCTTTTTCTTTTCTTTTTTTCAAGTTTTAATATCATAGGTTGAAGGAATAATGTTGTGGGGGTCCTCCAATCTCCATTTCTAGGGAATTTCTCCCTCCAGTTAGTAAAAAGAAATATTTATCTACCTATCTTGTGATAATCATTGTTTGGGACATAGAATTTGGATAAAACATGTTGACCCATATTTGATATGTTATTTTAAATACCCTAGAAATTATTACTTCAAAATTTCTTCTACAATATTTTCCACTCTTAAATACGAAGTCTTGAATTGATGAATATAACCCTTGATCATAAATATTTTCTTTAGCTTTGTAAGCTAGCTAAAGTAGTTATCCATAAGATTCTCACCATGGTGTGTAGTGGGTTCCTCTTGGAAAAATAGACCATGTGATACCATATCCCTTCTTTTTCTTCTCATATAACCAATGATATCAAATACATTGGTAAAGATCTAAGTATAGTGATGTAGTTACAATATTTTTTAAAAAAAAAACATGACGAAGATTAAAGAATTACTCCATTTAGTTGATCTAATTGGTTAGATCTAAGTTTCCATCAAAAAAATTTATATCCATAATTGGTGTGAAGTTCCTAGCGATAGAGTTATTTGGACGGTGATCCATCCTTAGGTCGAAGTAAAATATAAAAGTATCATGCCCTTTAGAAACATATTTGAAACAACAATCTTTTTGTGTCTATGTACTTCTCTTGCACTCTTAGGGTTTTTCACCTAAAAGAAGAGAGATAGACCCAAAACTTGTGGTGGTTCACTCAAACTAAGGTATGTATGATGTAATTGTGACTAAATGAAATGATCTAAATGTAGATAATTGATAAAATTGATTGATTATGAATGAAAAACTAATGAAATATGTAATGTTTGAAAACACAGTGTGATATGCAGAAATAAACTAAAAACATAAACAAATGCAAACAGAACTGAATGAGACTAAACAAAGTGCACCCAGAGATGAAATATTGATGCCGGAAGATTCTGGAATCTAAAAAAATTCATTGTTGATGACCAGTGGGAATCATTCGCCACTGATGGTGAATTAGTCCTGCTACTGGTGAAATGACCTGAGACTAGTTTTCGGCTGTCGGGAACTGAATTCTGAAAAAATCAACTTTCAACCTAAAAGTGGGACTCATTTGCCACTAAGGGTGAATCAGTCCTCCTCCAAAATTCTATAAATTCAGGGGTCAAGTTTGTGGGTCCAGATCTGCACTTGTCTTCTTGTCAGGTTGATGGAGTCAAATCTACAAAAAATGGGTTGAATGTTGTCTCCAGGCTTGAATTATGGTTTGGTTGACTTGAATCACTTTGATGACTTGTTAACCACTTTCCAACACCTATTTCTTTGACAAATCAGCCTACAAAACTTGCAAACACACATGTAAAGAGGGGGGAAATGGTTAAGGGTTAGAGTATAGGGATTTGCCTTGGTCAAATCCCACTTTGGTAATCAAACCCTTGATAAAGAAATAAAATGAAAAAAAGAAAGGAATGATGAATAAATAACATGAAAGTGTCCTAAACTCACCAAATCCTTGTTGTTGAAGTTTGAAGATATGTCAATGGCTGCTCCAAGATGTTTGATGATTGCTTGATTGAATGATGCTTTGATGCTTTAGGTGGATGAATGAGATTGAATGCTTGAATGAACTAGTGAATGAATGGGGGTTAAAATGGATGGAAAAACACTTATTTATACACAACTATGCCCTAATTACCCGAAAATACATCACAGGCCGACATAAGGTCTTAATGAATAAAAACTTGAAAGAACGTTTAAATTATTTTGAATTTTGAGCCAAGAGGGACTCATTTGCCACCCATGGCGAATGGGTCCCACTCTAGGCTTGCAAGTGGGTTTCGGGAATTAAGTTACATTTAATGAGGTTTCTCGGGTTTGAATTCAAAAATACACTTAATTAAGCCCTATAAGTGCATAAAGGGGCCAAATAAAGTATAAGAAAGGTGTAAATAGTGATGACAAGCCTAGAAAAGCATGAAATCTTGTTACAACACTTTACAACACTTTGAAATAGGACTTGATAAGGGATAAAAAGGTGATATTTAGATGAATTATAATAAGAAGAGTCTAGAAAAGTGTAGAAATGTGTTACAACACTTCACAACACCTTCACAAGACATCATAAAGTCTTAATAATTTGAATATTCAAGACCTAATGTGAATGTTTAAGTTACATTGCAACATTAAATCTAAGCAAAATGAACCAAGCATCATAGGAAAAAGACCTAAATAACCATGAAAATTTCTATGATCCATTTTTCTATGGTACATTTAGCCCCCACTTTAGTGAGAGGATGAACTTGCTTCAAACTCACACTAAAGTAGCCATGCATATCGAGAGGGATCCAAATGCACTTATGCGAGCAAGAGGGAATGGCAATGATCAAGAGGGATGATCAAGCCCCCAGGATGAAGATCCCATGGCAAAATAAACATAAGAACAAAGGAACACACGTGTGAGAGAAAAAAGAAAAGGAAGAGAAAAAGGGGAAAGTCAGATCAAGCTTCGATCATTTTTCCAACTAGTTGTGGGTCAAATCTAGGCTATTTTTATGAAAAATAAAATGCATACTCACTCTGGGGTGACAAGACTTATGGCAGTCTGCTAGGTGAGAAGGCCCAAAATTTGAGAAACATACGCTCAGTTGGTATGTATTCACAAACACATAGGTGGCTATGGGGAAATTCGTGCCGCAAAATGGGCTTCCCGCTCAACCATATCAAAGTTATACCTCTCGATAACTTTAATAACGAACCACAAAGGAAAATATCGGTTCGTGCTTCATGAGGCAAGCAAAGCTACATATGCTTAGAACTCATGAAAAAACAGGATGGCACCACAGGCATGCAAGTTGTGTTATGCAAGGTGGACATGTAAATGAAAAAGAAATGTTCAAATGAGTCTTGCTTAGTTCATGTGAGGTCTATAACTTAGGGAACATTGTCTCTAATGTCTCCAAGAGAGGACCAAACAAAGAATAGAATATTCAAAAATTAGGGGATGTAGTGTGTCGCATCAAGCAACTAAGAGGAATGTAATATGCTAAGATAGATCACACTTATGAAGGACATCACACCCAATGTCATCCAAAAAGTGACAAACACATTGTATGAAGTGACAAGGCTACACTAAGAACTAAGAATGAAAAATGAATAATGCAAATTTATGCCCCCACTTTAAAGGAATTGCTACACAATGTTCTATGAGCAATTACTTTAAAGTATCAAAGAAAGAAAATGCAACAAGAAAGAATACATGAGAGCCAACTAGGAAAGCCCCTATGCCAAGTCATATGTTTCTGAGTAAGGCTACTGAACATGTAGATGAAAAAGAAAATAAAAGAAAGGGGGGTTTCCCCCTAGAAAGGAACACACCAAACACATAAGAGATATATGGATTTGGAGTTAGTATGTTCTTTACTACAATGTTTTGTATGAAAGAGCTCAAAACTATCATCATTCCCTGAATACATAGAACTGGAAGAATGACACAAAGAGAGAAAAAACAAAAGAAAAATAAAGTTCGTTTTGGGTCGACATGGAAGAGACATTACAGTCTCAATGCTTTGCATTGTCCCCAAAAGGAGAAACACAAGCGAAAAGAAAATGAAAAAGGAAAAATAAAATGAAAATCTTTTGGGTCAACATGAAGGAGATATTTCGGTCTCGATGCCTTGCATCATCCCCAAAGGAAAAAACACAAGCAAAAGAAAAAAAGAAAAGTAAAAGGACCTTTGGGTCAACATGGAAGAGACATAGGTCATCTCTATGCTTTGAGTCATCCCCAAAAGGAGAACACAAAACAAAAGAGAAAAGGAAAGGATAAAGCACGACATATAAAAGAATGGAGGTACAAATAGAGGAAGTGCACAAAGAGAGGAGAACATCAAACACGCATTATGGGGGAACACAATACGCACATACTGTAAGCACACAAAAATGTAAAAGTCTAGCAATGCAAATGCAAGTCAACCATTAACTGAGTTATTGGCTTCTCAATCTCAAGTAGGATAAGCGAAAGGTAAATAACATAGTTAAGAGACAAGGAAAAATGCATTACTCTGATAGGGCTAATCAACCTCTTTCCCCCACTGAGTGCAAGGAAAGAACGAGCCAAGATAGGTGATGGGAAGGATCATGCAATAGTGAGAATGGAAGATTCTACAACTATGGCATGACTAGGGGATTTGGTCAAAGGAATTATGGGATGATAGGATAACAGTCAGTATTAGTGAAGTGATACTTGTTCAGTATGTCCTTCAATGTCCAACATTCATCACAGTGATGTCCAAGGACATAATGGTATTTTCAATATGGTATGTTAGAATATTTAGGATGGATGACCAACCTGTTTGATGGTGGTAAGAGTATAAGACCTTTTTTTAGAAGCATTTTCAATTTCCTTTCACATTCAGGTGGTGGGTGTAGAGGAAACTTTAGTTTTTTCAATTTGTAAGGTCATTTTTGTTTACTAGATTCATCTTTTTCATGGATTGAAGAAGGAAGAGGAACCATGGGGATCCTAGCATCCTTGTCATTGCAATCATGTAGAGGTTGTTCATGTGGAAGAAGAACATTCAAGTGAGGAGGGAAATCAAAGATCACTGTGCCATCATCCCGAAGTCTCCAATAGTCAAATGGAGGCTTGTTGTTATGAGGAGGATCTTGATATCCTAATCCTGTTGTATTTTCTTCTGTTGGTTTTTGTTCCAAAATTTGGTGAATGTTATGCTCAGTTGTTGTGTCACAACCTTGTTTTCTTAAGATAGTAAAGCCTTTGCCATATGTTTCTTCAAGGTTGATTGGTGTGCTTGTAACTTTGAATTCATAAAATGGTTGAGGAGTTGCTTGGTTAGAGGAACTACATCCACCTGTTGGACGGAACTTAGGTTCTTCACTTGTTTCAAGATGTAGGTATCCAAATATATCAGGAGGTGCAACAGTAGGAAGGTTTGGATGTTTCATGGATGGGTAGAAGGTCGTATTGGCTTCAAGGTTGTCAAGGCATGAATTTAAGAACTTGGTCATGTGCTATCATCATCTTCTCCAATGATTTCAACATCACAAGGAGGAAAATCATGAGGAGTTGAAGGAGCATGAGGAAGCTCAAGGTCATTAGGATCACAGCCAAAGGTACAATTTGGCATGTCCACTAAGGATTTCAATGAATTCCAAAACTTATTAAAGTAGAAAACCATGATGACAATGAGTGAAAGTAAACTAATATGCAAGAAAGAGAAGAAAATAGAAAATATAGAAAGTATGACAGAAAGTAATAACAGGAAACTATAATGTAGAAAATACCCTGAAAATGTCTGAAAATGCAATGCAAAATGTGCGGCTAGATTGATTCGCCCAGGGTGGCGAATGAGTCCAGGGGTGGATTTTTTTTGTGTTTTTTCAGAAAATTTAAAGTGATTTTTATGTGTTTCAGATGAAAAATGAAGATGCAGATGTAAAATTTCAGTTTTTGTAGTGTTGTAAAGTGTAAAAATGAAATCTATATGAGATCTTCACTAATGCAAATTTGTAAATCCTAGGATGTAAAAACAATGCAAAAAGCTAATGCAAAAGCTAATGTTATGAGTCCTAGGATGCAATGTAATGTAAATCAGAAAGATAATGTGATCAATATGCAGGTTCACCAAAATGAACCAACAATTTCTTTGTGTTTATGTACTTCTCTTGCACTCTTAGGGTTTTTCACCTAAAAGGAGAGAGATAGACCCAAAAATTGTGGTGGTTCACTCAAACTAAGGTATGCATGATGTAATTATGACTAAATGTAATTATCTAAATGCAGCTAATTGATAAAATTGATTGATTATGAATGCAAAACCAATGAAATATGTAATGTTTGAAAACATAGTGTGACATGCAGAAATGAACTAAAAACATAAACAAATGCAAACATAGCTGAATGAGACTGAATAGAGTGCACCTGGAGATGAAATTTTGATGTTGAAAGATTCTAGAATTTGGAAAAATTCACTGTTGATGATGAGTGGGACTCATTCGCCACTAATGGCGAATCAGTCCTGCTACTGGTAAAAAGACCTAAAATTGGTTTTCGGCTGTCAGGAACTAAATTATAACAAAATCAACTTTTCAACCTGAAAGTGGGACTCATTTTCTACTGATGGTGAATTAGTCCTCCTCTAAAATTCTACAAATTCAGGGGTCAAGTTTGTGGGTCCAGATCTGCACTTGTCTTCTTGTTGGGTTGACAGAGTCAAATCTGTAGAAAATAGGATGAATGTTGTCTCCAAGCTTGAATTAGGGTTTGGTTGACTTGAATCACTTTCATGACTTGTTGACCACTTTCCAACACCTATTTCTTCAACAAATCTGCTTACAAAACCTACAAACACACATGCAAAGAGGGGGAAAATGGTTAAGGGTTAGAGTATAGGGATTTACCTTGGTCAAATCCCACTTTGGTAATCAAACCCTTGATAAAGAAATGAAATAAAAACAAGAAATGAATGATGAATAAATAATATGCAAGTGTCCTAAACTCACCAAATCCTTGAACTGTTGAATTCTGAAGATATGTCAATGGTTGCTCCAAGATGCTTGATGATTGCTTGATTGAATGATGCTTTGATGCTTTAGGTGGATGAATGAGATTGAATGCTTGAATGAGCTAGTGAATGAATGGGGGTTAAAATGGATCGAAAAACACTTATTTATGCACACTTATGCCCTAATTACCCAAAAATACAACATCACAAGCCGACATTTAAAAGGTCTTAATGAATAAAAACCCAAAAGAAATTTTGAATTATTTTGAATTTTGAGCCACGAGGGACTCATTCACCACCCATGGTGAATGGGTCCCACTCTAGGCTTGCAAGTGGGTGTCGGGAATTAAGATGTACATTTAATGAGGTTTGTCAGGTTTGAATTCAAAAATACACTTAATTACTAGGCCTATAATTGCATAAAGGGGCCAAATAAAGAATAAGAAAGGTGTAAAAAGTGATGACAAGCCTAGAAAAGCTTGAAAGCTTGTTACAAGACTTTACAACACTTTGGAATAGGACTTGATAAGGGATAAAAAGGTGATATTTAGATGAATTATAATAAGAAGATTCTAGAAAAGTGTAGAAATGTATTACAACACTTCACAACACCTTCACAAGACATCATAAAGTCTTAATAATTTCAGTATTCAAGACCTAATGTGAATGTTTAAGTTACATTGCAGCATTAAATCTAAGCAAAATGAGCCAAGCATCATAGGAAAAAGACCTAAATAACTATGAAAATGTCAATGATCCATTTTTCTATGGTACAATATTCTTCCTAATTCTTACTTATGAATTTTCTCTCTTCTAAGATTGCATACCACTCACAAGGGACTCAATTATCATTGATAAATAATTGATATGTAATATTGAGGTTTCATCACTACTTTCAATGATGAAATATCTTCATTAGCATTGGTGTGTTCTTCTCTCATAGATTTAATATTATTTGAATCAATCTCCTCAATTATTACATCATTCTTGTCTAGATATTTTTTCTAGGTGTTATAGAATTATTTTTACCCTAGCATGATAGGAGAAAATAATTTTGCAACCAACCATACTAAGAAATATAAATTATCTAGTTTTTTTTAATTTAATTCATTGAGCCTATATCTCACCTTGCAGAAAAATCTAGAATTTGGTGGAAATGTTGATTTAATATAACTTCATAAGATCTTCTTAAAATGAAATAAAATCTATATTTTATTAGCTTCAATATGTCATTGATTAACCCTTTGGAAATTAGGGAAAAAAAACTATTAATTTGTAGACTTGGGAGAAAATTTAGCGGGAACCCATGTTTCATAATAACTCCAAATATGCTCTAAAGGACCCCAATTATTAAATAAAGTAAATTCAATATGGACTTGAAAATTTCTTTGAAAATTACAAAAAGTGAATTTGAGTGAGATATGTGTTTCCCAACTTGATCACTTCATCAAAAAAAAATCACTTTGATTCTTGCCCTCCAAGTGTCAAGATCATGCTCTAATACCAACTATAGTGAAATAATTTTCATAAGAGAATAATATAATAAAAAATATCCTACAAATAATTGATAGTACTTGAGAATAATAGGAAATATTCTCTAAATATCTCCAATGAGAATATAATTTACAATTTGATGATAATAAACTAACCAGTACCTCCTATACATAGCTTAATTATACCTTGGATGCTACCCAAGTCGAATTAACTATCTATATAAGACTATTATGATGATCAAGTAACTTAATCAAAAGTAATAGTACCTAAAATGGAAGGAAAGAGGGAGAATGAATTCAATCAATGTGAAATAATGAAATGGACTAGGGTTCAAATACACCTTTCATCAATTTCATTAGAAAGAGAAAAGATCACACAGGGATAGGATCGACTTGCAAAATTAAGGTCATTCAACCCTATTTTGGACCTTGGATCTTTGCTTTCTTATGACAGAAATGACTAATTTGCAATTTTTTGGAATTATTTAAAGTGCATAAAATAAATGAATTATATGGCCTAACACTTGAAATATAGAATTCTATTATAAAAAAAAATGAAAATGACAATTTGCAGGTAGATCTGAGAAGGGCTTGACAGTGTGCACCTATGATAAAAAGTGGTTTTTGAACTCTGATCAAGGACTCATTCATCTAGGGGTGAATGGGTCTTAGGGCGGGGGTCCAAAATCATTTTTTTGGAATCCTCTAATCTTGAATCTAAGCTTCTAAAAGTAAAATATATGTAAGTGAGTTTTCGTGGCTTGACAATAATGAATGCAACAAATGCAAATTTCATAAAATGATCCATTGATCAATTTTCAATCCTTCACTTGTAAATCTACACATATAAAGAGAGAAGCAAAAATCCTTATTTTTGGGTGAATGGGGGTTTACCTTGGTCAAACCCCAGTTTGGTAATTAAACCTTGATAATGAAATAATGACAAAATAAATGAATTGATGAATGAAAAAAGCTTATCACAACTCACCAAACCCTTAATGGCTTCCCTTATAGGACTGAAGTAAAAAACATTACTCTAAGGCTTGGATATTGCATGAATTGTCTTGATTGATTGATGCTTGAATGCTTGAAACCTACATCACAATATTTATCTAATTTCCCAAAAATTTGATTCCAAAAGTCAACACTTGAAATTTGAATTTGAATCATTAAAATTCCACCAAAAACATATTAAAAATTGGGTCTTAGGACTTAAACGGGACCCATTCTCCCTTGGGCGAATACGTACTAGGACCTAAGTCCAAGATACTCAATTTTCAAGGCAACTCAATTAATGTTGGCAATTGTTTAATATAGGTTTCTCTTTAATAAGGTTTTGGAATGCATAATTTGGTCAATTAGAGGCTTAATTAAGTCCAATTAATTAAGGGGATGCAAATATAGTGTGAAATTGTAAAGGTATACAATTTCCTACAATACATTTATCCCCCACTTTAGTGAGAGTATGGACTTATGCTCAGACTCACACTAAAGTAGACAAATAAGTCAAGAGAGGTCCAATTGTACAACTATTGGGAAGATAATATGATAGGAATAAAGGAGGATGATCAAGTCCCCAAGATCTAATATCTCATGGAAAACCAACAATGGAACAAAGAGACACATGCATGCAATAGTGACACAAGATACACAATCATACAATGTCAAAATTAATGCAAAGAGAAAAAGAAAGGAAAAGGGTGGATCAAGCCTCAACTGTTTGTCCAAAAGGTATGGATCAAGCCTTAGTTGTTTTTCCAAAAAATAAACGTTCACAAGTGAAAACCCATTGTCCACTATAAGGAAAAAATACTCATGAGAGCTAGTGAAAATTCGTTGTTCACTAGGTGAGCCCCAAAGGATGAGAAGTTCACACACTAGGTCTTCAAGGTGTGCACTCATAAAAAAGGTGGCACATGGGTAAAGTCATCATAAAATTTGTGTACCAATAAGTCAATGTCAAAATGTTCATGCAAAAATGAAATAATGCCAATGTATGCCCCCAATTTAAAGAAATTGCTAAACAACATGCTGTGAGCAATTACTTTAAAGTAGAAAGATGATAAATGCCAATGATAAAAGAGAACATGAGAGCTTATTTGGAAATCCCTATGCCAATTATATGTTTCTTGTTAGAGTAAATGCATATTTACTTGCTTAAGTTTACTTAGGCTTGCATTTAGATTAATTTTTGCATTTAGTTACTCCCAAGTAGTTTTTCCTGTGCTGGGAAGTTTCTCACCCATCTATGTTTTTCATGGCTTTATAAGCTTGTACATTATTTAAAATATGCATCTCATTAATTTTCTCCTTATTTGGTGAAATGGCCTCGTGTCTCTCTTGCTTTTGTGAAGATTATTTTTGTAGTTGGTGATCTTGGGCTCACACCAACATGGTATTAGAGCCTGCTGTCTATGAATCCTTTCTGAGAGTTTTCACTAGAGTACTTGAGATAAATTTATTTTTTGGCATTTGAAATTTTCTAAATTTCAAAATTGCCTCAATTTTGATTTTTCCTGATTGTTGGCGAATGCAATTGCAATCTTGGCATGATTTTGCTGTTGGGCATAATTTCACTTTTTGGAGGTCAAGATTTCTCCCTAGTTGGAAGTTGTGATAATTTTATGTCCCATGCGTTTGGAGGGCATCTACACCGTTCCATCTCAAAAAGTTGCATCACTACAAATTGGAAGGTGCGAGTTTTGGTGCAAGGACGTGTTAAATCAATGGAGGGGGCATCTAATATTTGTATCAACATCCAACACATCTAGTGATTCCTCCACACTATCATTATTTTCATAATCTGGTGTTTGAGTCAATTTTTGTGTTGTGTTTGATCTTGGTAACCCGCCTAGTGGGATATTCCCACGCAGGCCACGAATCTCCAAGGACCACACACAACACCTTTTCCATCGTGGCTCACACGTTGGTTAGAGGCAAGTGTTGAGTACGAAGGAACTTGCGCACACCTCTTAGAGGCTTGATTCTTTCTATTTTGGAGGTGCTAAAAGGAGGCGATTTAAAACTGCAACCACCACTTTTTTTTCAAGTGCAACAATGATTCTCCTTGTAAGAGGCCACCTTTCATCTTGTGGGAGCACGATTTGATTGTTTAAGGTGTCATCTAGTTTGGAATTTTGAGATCAACTTTCATTTGAAGGCCCCATTCAGACAACTCGTTTTCTTGGGAAGTAGCGTTTTTTGTTCTCTGAGGCTTTTTGGAGACCATTGTGATCTTCCTAAAGGATCAAAACTTGAAGAGAAGCAACTCTTTGCTAAAGAAACCATCTAATTTGTGGAGGCTATGATTTGATCTTGGGGATTGCAATTTTCTTGTCCCTGGCATTGCCTGATTTCTCTCTAGAGAGGGGCGAGTTTTTTTTCACTATGTAGAAAATTTCTTCTAAACTTTATACTTTATAAAGTTTTCTTCCAATATTTATTTAGGGCTTCTCAGTCGAAGTGGAAGTGGGCCCCAATTTCATTTAGAGTTGTGTTTATGGGAACTTAATCCCACATTGGCAGAGTGGAGGAGTATTTTTCTATTCAAATAGCACTGCAAAGTGATTATTGGTTGTGAGTAAGGCTCACAAGATTGTGATGAGGTTGTCTCTTGTGTGTGGTGATTTGTTATTGGTGCTTGGTGATTGTGCCCGATTGAACTTGGTTTTTTGGTGGCTTGGTGAGGCCTGATTGGTTGGGTCCATTTATTTTGCTTTCGAAGATGAATGAGGTCACATGGTGGGACCAAATGCCTATTCTAAAAGTGCCTCTATAGGCCTTTTTTTCTTTTTTGCATATATTTTACAAATGGAGGCCAATTTTCACAAACCACATATCAACATAAAGGTATTTTCATCACCTTTGCAGTGGTTGAGGATTTTCTCTCATATTTTGTTGTTTGGTGGTACTTTCAATCCGTTGAAGTTCAATATTGGTGTTGCTATGCTCTTGGGAGTTTCTTGATTCTCAACATTTTTTTTGCTTCTTGAAGTATTTTGGGAAGCCTTCATTTGTAGTATTTGGGAGTTTCTATTTGTTGTTGAAGGTTACTGTCTTTGTATTTTTAGAGATTTTTTATAGTTCATTATGGAGTTTTCATTGCATCCTGATGTGATTATGTTGGAAAGGGGGAACTATACACAATAGAGAGATGGTATATTGAGGCACGTGAGATAGCTTCATCTTTTTCCATAGCTATATAATCTTGTTCCCCTTCCTGGTATTGATAGTAAGAAGTTTGCATTGAATTACAAAAGGGATCATGTCCTAGGAGTTATTACAATGCATATTGATGATGCCACTTTAGATTCTATTAATCATTTTGAGTGTCCATATACTCTTTGGATTAAAATCTAGGAAATACATGGAGATCCTGATGCTCAGCCATTCCCAGATTATCCTATTTAAGATTGTCTTGTGCCTCTT
>VDFB02075321.1:187241315-187326040 GCA_007258455.2 Sequoia sempervirens
ATACTTTGGGAAAGAAAATGAATTATGTGATGATGAATAATATGAATCCCAAACAATTCATGATGTTCCAATCATAATGTGTTACTTGTAGGAGAAACCATAAACATACCAATGGACCCATTTAACAAGGAAAAGGTTCTTCAAATTGGAAAATTCCTTGATGAGGATGAACAAGAAGATCATGCAACATTGTTACATGACTTTCCTAAAATATTTTCTTGGAATTATTTGGATATGTAAGGTGTTGATCCTAAAATAGTCATGCATAATATTATTCTTAAAAAAGACACCAAACTCATAAGGTACAAGTCACACAAGATGAATCCTAAGGTGGGTTTATTGGTTAAGGCTGAGATTGAAAAGATTTTACAAGCTAGTTTCATCCACACTATTGATTATTCACCTTAGATATCTAATATTGTTATGATGAAAAAAACCTAATAATCATATTCTAATGTGTACAAATTTCCATGACCTTAATAAAGCATCATTAAAGGATTATTTCCCCCTTCCAAACATTGATATGATAGTGGATTCAACTACGGGACATGATTTATTATCATTTATGGATGTTTTTTTAGGGTATAGTCAACTTTTTATTAACCCTCAAGATCAATATAAAATAGAGTTCACTACACCTTGGGAAAACAAAATTTGGTTAGTTATGCCTTTTGGATTGAAAAATATTGGAGCAACATATCAAAGAGCTATGACACTAATATTTCATGACTTAATAGAATATTATGTCGATGAAATTTTAGCTAAGTCTATAACGCATCAAGATCACATCAAACTCCTTCATCAAATCATTGAAAGAATTAGTAAGTACAACATGAGATTGAACCCATAGAAATGTGTCTTTGGTGTGGATAGCGGAAAACTATTGATATTTATGGTGTCTAATAGAGGTATTGAGGTGGAAACAAACAATATTGATGCTATAATAAATATGCCACATCCTAAGAACATTTCACAATTGTGTAGCTTATAAGGAAATATTCAAATTATTGGTGTTGAACAAGACAACTAAGAGGGGGTGAATCAGTTGTAACAAACTTTAACCTTTAAAACTTTCACTGAAAATTAAATCAATCACAAATCCTTTATTTTGCTATTCTAATTAATCATTAAGTGCAAAGGTAGAAATTGAAAAACATCACATACACACAATAAGAATAGATTTACATGGAAAATCAAATAAAGGAAAAACCATAGCGAGGAGTAGCTCACAATATAGAGAATATCAAAACTAATTAAAAAGGCTCACTACTAGAGAAGGCTCACTACCAAAATAGTACTCACTATTTGGATAAGGACTCACTATCCAAACAAGGGTTAACCACTCAGAGGGATCACTACCACATAGATACAAAGAAGATAGAAGATATATGTTATAGAGAGAAGACAATTTTAATGCAACAAATATTTCCACCACAATTCTCTTAAACACTTGCAGACATGCTTGAATGATAGAGTACACCTTCAACTCACTACTTTCAAAAACTTAGCATTAAGACTTCACACTGATTTGCACCAACTCGCGTTACTTACACATTGATTCACATCTATCTCACATATATCTTGCTCTATTTCTTTGCACTTATCTTTTACTAACATCTCATCCTATATTTATACCATCTTCAACTTTGAATCATATCCAAAGTCGACCATACACCATTTTCATTTACAAGTTAAAATTAGGTCGTCGCCAAAACATTCTAGGGTGGAATTAGAATGAGGGCAACCTAATCATGCGCTTGAACACTCTTCTATAAGCTTCGAAAGTAGTGTTAAAGAAAAGGCCAGGAAAACTAGTGTTAAATGCATAAATAAAATAAGCACACACAACCTTAGCACGATTCAATCCTTCCATATAACAAAATTATCTTCAACATGATCATATCACCTTAACTCCAGAACCGCAAGTCATAAGACTCAAACAAGAAGAAATCCATAACAATTGAATTTCTCCCATACCTTAGCCAGATACTCTAAAAATGATGTAGAGCAGGGGTGGACAACTCCTACACAACTTCAATCAATCAAGTTCTCAATCTCATAAACATCCTAAGGTGGGTTTTTCCTCAAATGCCTTCAATCTTCTAGTAACCTTCAAAAATTGGTTTTACTAGCATAACTTCCATGGAAGACATGATATCACAAATGAAAACATAGTTTCAAACACCCATTTGGACCTTAGACAATATATCTCATAATAAAGGAAGCTTACTTTATACATAAACCTTAAAAAAATTTAACAACTTGCTTTTAAAGCCTAAAACATTGGGGCAACAATTTGGGTTTTGTGGTCATAACTTTCATTGTAGACCTACTATTAAAAATGTAAGACCTAATTGGAATACCCTTTTGGCTCTTACTACACAAATCTAAGAATGGGATAGGTTTACTTTGTAGGAAATAGGTCAAAAATGGATTGTTATAGAATTACAAACCCTTTTTGTGCTTTCTTGAAGCGGACTGGTGAAGATTCCTCCCAAACGTGAGCATTTGAAGACATAAAAATAAAACCAAATCAAAATATAGATCAACATAGAATTTTGGGCAAAATTTCAAGAATTTTGAATGGCTAAAAAGAAAGTTATCACATTTTTTTCAGCTCACTTTCTACCCTAGTTAGGGTTTTTACAATTTTTGGTAAAATCTCAATATATTTCACAAATCACCATGAAAATGTATGAAACCAACACCAAATGAAAGAGGAAACAAAATGCTTCAACTTGAAATTTATTTCATTATATTACCAAGGCTATACAAGGTTGTTCAAAGACCAAGAACTTGTTGCAACACATAAAAATAAGGGAAATCTTCTTCAATTTCTTCCTAGAAACACAAAAATCACTACCCATCTTATATGCTCGAACATGCAAGCATGAAACATGCTTATTATAAGCTTTTCCATTAGTTACAATACATTTCCACACTTACATTAATAATTTTTCACCAATTGCTAAGTTGCTCAAAATGCATGACACCCAAAATAGCAACTTTGACAATTTTTTGTCAATCCACTCAAAACTAAAAAACCCACGCCTAGAATCTATTAAAAATAAATTCAAAACATTAGAAATGTTCATTAATGACCTTGTTGACCACCTAGGACTCTGAAAAACTTAAAAATCAAAAATTACAAAATTTGAGCAAAATTGAGCATTAAGTGCTCTTGCACCATACACCCAAGGGAAGAAAGACTCAAGTTCCACTTGAGTGTAGGCCTTCAATAGTATATCCATACTTTATGATATATGATTTATAAATCCAAGTAGCATCCTCCATAGGAAGACCCTTCCACTTGACTAGGCACTGCAAATAGGTGTTATTTCTTGTCTTTTTGAGCTCTTTTGTATCCAATATGCACTCCATCTTTAAAGGCTTATTGGGAGGAGGGTCTTGAACCAAATATTTATCTTCAAGTGCTTGAGAATATGGTCTATTACTGATATCCCCAACTCTCTTTTTCTGCTCCACTTGTAGTGGATGTTTGGCTAATCATCCATCTTCCATCTGCAACTTAGTTTGATCATTATGCTACTCCATACTTCCTTTTCCCCTTAAGAATTGCTTTCTCAAATTTGCAATCTCTTTCCAAACAATCCTCTTGCCTTTACCATCCAAATTCATTTCATGTAAAACCTTCCAAATAAGTGAATCATTTATGTTGACACCATCTCTTCATTTATACACATCACATTCTTCATTTTGTTTGTCATAGGTTGTTGTGTATGATAGACCAACCCCTAGTACAAAAACCATATAGTGATTAGCATCCATCCTTGGAAGAAAAAAGTTAGAAAGTTCATTCACCACTATGTCCACATGATCCTTCAGTACCTCCTAAACTTCCCAAGCCAACTCTTCAACCCTTGTTGATGTTAGAATAGTCCTAGGTTTTATCACCATTGCATTACCTACCTCTTCCTCTTTCATTGGCTTCAAAAACTCCTTTGTACCCATTGTCATCACTCTAGACTCCACTTGTGGGTTTTGGCTTTCATCTTTCAATGGTGTAAGGGTGTAGGAAATGCCATCTTTTTCTGTAACATATGTTTTTTTTCTGCCATCATATTTGGCACTCCTATCATACTGCCAAGGCCTCCCCAAAAGCAAATGACACCCATCCATAGGTATTATGTCACACAAAACTCTATCCTTGTATCCTACTATGTGAAAAACAACCCAGCTTTGTTCATTTACAACTACTTGTTGACCTTTATTAAGACAAGAAACTGTATATGGAGTGGTATGAGGGATTCTTTTCAACTTAAGCTTTTCATCCATTTCAACAAAGGCCAAATTATTTGTACTACCAGAATCAATCACTACTTTGCAACATTTACCTAAGCACTTACATGTAGTTTTGAAAAGAGACTTTATCTATGGTGGCTCTTGCTCCATAGGTACTTTGGTCAAAGTCCTCACCATGAGAGACTCACCAACTTTTGGATCAACATTGTTTGATGGAGAGTTCACACTTTCATTGTCCTCTATTTCTATAAATTAATTTATTATTTCTCCTACAAATGAGGTAGTGGATTGATTTTCAGTGCATTTCCATGCTTGATGGCCTGCAACTTATTACACTTATAACATTTTCCTGTAAATCCACTTGAACCTCCTCTTTGGCTTCCAAATCCACCCTTAGAATCTAATCTACCTCCTCTAAATTTTCTCCTTGAATCAGAAGTTTGTTCTTGATCTTTACTTGTTTCTCCTTGATTCTCATGTGACTGTCTTGAACCAAAAAATGCTCCTCTTCCTCTATAATTCCTTCCTCTACCCCTTCTTTTCTTTTCTTTCCTTCTCTTCAACTTATCCTCATCCTTGATGGCCAATTGATAACATTCTTCTACCGACCTTGGAGTGGTGAGGCTTAGTTCATCTTGAAGATTATTTCTCAAACCATTGAGATATCTTGCCACTTTTTCCTCATCATCTTCTATATGACCTGCCCTTATAGTCAATTTGTAGAACTCCTCTGTATAGGTTTGCACATCAATATCCTTCTATTACCTATTTTTCACTCCAGCTCAAACAAGTAGAGTGAATGAAGTTCATCATTTATAGGTACAGAAAATTTTCATTTTTGCTGATTAAGTGTTCATTGATCATCATTGAGATCATCTTACATATGAGGTCATAGTTTATTGTGCAAACGTTTTAAAAAAAGAAAATTGAGAAAATTTGCATAGTGATGCTTTTATTCATTTTGTGAAATGCTGAATCTCGCACAAGCCGCGAGAGTAACTTAATTTGATCTGACAATCAAATGATGAATACAAAATTTAAATGTACAAGCTACACAGCTGAAAATAACATAAGAGTAAAGGAGATAAGCAATTCATCATTGCCTGTAATGATGAATCGCTTTCGTTGGTATCTTTAGTTGTCATGTCTCCAAGCAGCTGCAGCCTCACACCATCGTTCCATGAACCTGCAAAATCGTTAAGGAGATGGTATTAGAGTTATACTCTAAGCAATGATAAATTACTTTCTTCTTTATGCCTATGCTACAGACAGGAATGTAATTTTCATTGAACCAAGCATTCATCAGATAATTGCAAAAGATCGAAAGGAAAGACATAATTCAATGGAAGCTTTCAGCTTCTTTTATTTTGCTAACATGTTTGTTTCAGTGTGCAGGAACAGGTCATCATGTTCGAGTTCATTTCATCAAATATGTGGAGTAAAACGGGCTCCCACAAGGGTTGAGCCCGGCATATCAAAAAGATACACTCTCAAGTTACATATGAGAGTTCATTAATATTTTCAAAACAGTCATCAAAAGAGCTACTGAAATTAAGAGATAGTCAAATAAGCTGCTTTATTTCAAAGAGATTTAGGAAAAGCAGCTTGAGCATACATCATAACTTTGCTCTTCATATCAAGAAAGGATCAAACGGTGTGAGAACTCATCATTTACATCTAAATGAAGTTTAGAGCCTCTTTAAATTGAATAAAACAGAGTATTTGTGCTTTAAGGTGTTTTCATATTTTTCAAAATCATATGTCAGTCTATGGAAGACTCAACATAGCAGCAAGACAGCTCAAATAATACATGGAGAATCAAAATTTAAAGTCTTGTATGTTTTCAGCCCTCATATCAATTACAGAAGATTTTAAATGTGTCTCATGAGAACAGTACTGTATGTAGTTTAACTTCAGCATCTTAGTGAAGGCAACATTTCCATATTGTATATTGCATTGCAAGCAATCATCAAAGTTTTGCAGTCATATATAAGAAACAAACTTGTATTCAATAAGAGAGCAGCATTTTATAAGTGATCCGCCATTTAATATTGCTGATACAAAGCTATTTAAATGACAAAGATTGTTGCTTCAGTATTTTATGGTGATAAGTATATGGTTACAAAAGGTTATGACAGTCATTAAGGACTGGAAAAGCATCATTGAATGAGTGAGACAACAATGAGTTATGACCTGATCGGTATTAACAATAAATGGTGGTTTCAATATCAAATCAGTCTTATATGTTTTCTTTCTTCATATCAGCCATAGAAGGAACAGGTATCTACAGGCATACATATTTTTTAGGTGCCAACAAGAGGAGTTGTGATGTTGTATATTTATAAATAAGTGCCAAATAAAGATATTAAATATGCTATCAAGGAAGTGAACTTTTCAAGGAAAAACAATTAAATTTTCTTCGTAGCAGGCAAAAATATAAACTTGGATACATATAGAAAATCCATTTTTATTGTCTCAAGACAACACAATATAATGACTATCCTAGCTCAAGAAAGAGAGCATTCTGATAAGCTTTCATAGCAGCGGAGCTAACCACAGAGATCAGATATAAATATAAGGGGAAAATCAGAATCACGATGCCAGTCAAAGCTACAACAATAAAATGAGCTGCAGCCATAATTAAATGAATAGCAACAAAGATGACAAACTACATTAATTTTTTGCAATAACAAGAAATACCAGTGTGCCCAGTCACGCCCAGACAATGTTCATATGGAAATAATGGCAGCCACTGCTTGGAGATGCATTTTTTTTATTCATCCAAATGGAGTTTTAAACAGAATGTGATGGCTCTTGTTGGGATTCATTTCATAAATAATTAAAATGTTGTCAAAAGACTCATGGGTCGAGCTAAGAGTAAAAGAAAATTTTCATGCCTTCATAAATTCTTTTTCTCAAAACTCAACACACAAGAAAAGCCAAAATACAATAGATTTTCAAATACCCAGAAAGCCAAACATAATGTGCCTTTCAATAGAGTTTCATTTTGTTGAAAAGAATATCAAAGAATATACCTGAAGACTTTCAAAGGAAGCAAATCTTGAGCTCATATTTCATATAGCAGTTATAGAGACAGGGAAAAAAAAATGAATATGCACTTACTCATTGAGATTTGTTGAGAAATTTTCCAAGGAGGCGAGAATTTGAACTGGGTCTAGCATGTGGTCGGCCTCAAAACCAGAAGTAAAGCACGGGATAAATCCGAGCAAAAGAAATATATCAGAATATGCAAATGCCGCGGCTCTTAAGCCAATTTTTGTTTCAGGAAATGGAGGAAAACATGATAAAATAACTCAGAATCAGTGTTACCATCTTTTCTTGTTGAATCTGGCAGGAATCACTTGTAAATGCGTCCATGGAACTCAGATTTCGAGCTCCAGTTTGAAGTTTTCATCAGAAACCCTACTCAAGCATGGCGGCCAGTTTTCTCCAAAAGTTTCTACATGTGAGAATGATTATGTTTTTTAGGGTTCAATGCTTTTGGGTCATATTCTCCAAGTCAAAAAAAAAATCCCTAAATGATGTGGTCGCCTTTATTATTATTAAAGGAATAATGTGATTTATTTTTTATTAAATGAATGATGGTCAACCAGCTTCAAAAAATTAAGCTTCTAATTTTAGGGTTATATCTTATATTTGCATTATTCAATGAAGACCAATTTGTTAAATGATATACCACAAATCATTTAATAAATTAGTCATTTTAAACATGCAAATTACAGATATTTTAATGCAAATAAAAGATATTATATTAGGCAAAGTTAACTGAAGTGGGAGGTATTTTTATCATGCACATGATAATAGAGTTGGAATTTCAGTTCCCATGGGTGAATTGATACAAATGAGGCAATGTTTTGCATGCTTTAAGCCACTTTTTCAGGGAGTTGTAGTTCAGTTGGAATAGTGCATGTATCAGTTATGACTTGGCAGTGAGTTTGAGCTTGATTGGACTTATTTTTGCATGGTTTTGGGCCTCCTTTTCAGAGATATTTTCTTCTACTCGGATTTGTATTTGGAGTTATCACCCTTTCTTGGAGTTGGACTTTTAGTTCTTTTTGCATGCCTTTTGGAAAGGCTTATTGTATATATTGAAAAAGTTTATCTTTTTCAATCTAGTTCTTATTTTTCCTCCTTTGCACTCTGCAAAGCGAATGATTTGTAACTCAACATTTTTATAGAGTAATACAATAGTGTTTTTACAGGTTAATCAAGTTTTCATTAATTTGCAGAGCTTTCCTTTTACCTTTCAGTACGCTAAAGTGTTTGCCTTCAGAATCTCAGGTGTCATGCTGTGTGAATTTGATAAGGAATTTATTGTGTTTAATCTCATAAACCTTTATTTTCCCACCTCATTTCATATGTGCTGGTATATAATCAAGTTTGATTCCACAGGTTGTATGTTGTGCATTTGGCTTACTTTACTATTCTAGTTGTGAAGACGTTATTTTCCTTTGAAGATAGTAATACAGTCAAGCCTTCATATAGATTATTTTGTGGTTAAACTGTTCAGATTTAGTTGTGCGAATAGGATTATTGAAGTGTAATTGTGAAACAGGTTGCATGCAACACCATCAATTAGGTGCATCACCGAGGTTTTAGTTTTAGTTTATGCATTTAGCAATAGTTCTTCTATCCCTTTTCTCAAAGTAAATCATTCAAGTACCTAATTGATCATCAGATAGGAAGCCGACCTAGGATCCGGAGATTGATCCTCAAAATTAGGCAACCCACAGGTCTGAGGATCATTCCATGTTTCAACAGATTGCTAAATTTAACTATTCAAGCATTCGGGTGCAATCTGATTGACAACACCTTCTACTTGAGATTTTGGAGCTTTTGAGCAACTGGATGGAATAGTCACTAGGTAGGAATTTACTCTTGATTTTAGCCACCATCCTATCCCAATAGGTGATCTTATACTTTCCTTTTTTTCTCCTTTCATCTTGCACAAAATCCCACCAAAGCAAAGCATGGCCCTTCAACTTTGTCTTGGCCAATTTCACCCGTTGTTCCTCTAGTACCTCTTCATACTCAAAGTAGTTATCCATTGCTCCTATCCAATCTAGGAGCTCTTCACCATCCAATTTCCCTCCATACACTGGTAAATCCATCTTGATTTTAGGACCTTATCCCTTGACTTCCTTCAATAGCCTTTCCATCCTCAATTCATCAGGATACATCTCTTCCTCGAACCCTTGAGAACTTTACTCTTCCCTTTCTTCTTCTTCTTGGTCACTCATATCACCTATGACCAAACCTCTCCTCTGATTGGTTTCAATTATATCAAGTCTAGCTTGAAGGGCTTCTATCAATTCTTTCATCTCTCTTATCTCTCTTGCATGTTTCTCCTTCAATTCATTCAATTCTCTGGCAACTGGATTTCACTTTGGAGGCATTTTTGCTTCTTCTCTCTTCAACCTTTCCATTATTCTGATCCAACATATGCTCTAATACCTATTTGATGCAGAGTAGGGGTGGAAAAATTCTACACAACTTTAATCAATCAAATTCTCAATCTCATAAACATCCTAAGGTGGGTTTTCCCTCAAATGCCTTCAATCTTCTAGTAGCCTTCCAAAACTGGTTTTCCTAGCATAATTTCTAGAGAAGAAATGATATCACAAATGTAAACATAGTTTTAGACACCCATTTGGACCTTATACAACATATCTTAGAATCAGGGTAGGTTACTTTGTATGGAAACCTTAAAAAAATTGACAACTTGCTCTTAAAGCCTAAAACATGGAGGCAACAATTTGGGTTTTTTGGTCATAACTTTCATTGTAGACCTGCTATTAAAATGTAAGACCTATTTGGAATTTTTTTGGATCTTACTACACATCTAAAAATTGTCTAGGGTTACTTTGTATGGAATAGGTCAAAAATGGATTGTTATAGAATTATAAACACTTTTTGTGCTTTCTTGAAGTAGACTGGTGAAGATTCCTCCCAAACATGGGAATTTGAAGACAAAACAAAATCAAAATCAAAATATAGATCAACATATAATTTTTGATGGCTAAAAAGAAATTTATCACATTTTTTTCAACTCACTTTCTACCCCAGCTAGGGTTTTGATAGTTTTTGGTAAACTCTTAATATATTTCACAAATCACCATGAAAATGCATGAAGCTAATGCCAAATGAAAGAGGAAACACAATTATTCAACATGAAATCAATTTTATTACATTACCAATTTTGTACAAGGCCATACAAAGACCAAGAACTTGCAACAACATAGAAAAATAAGGAAAATCTTCTTCAATTTCTTCCTACAAACACAAAAATCACTACCCATCTTCTATACTCGACCATGAAAGCATGGAAAATGCTTATTAAAATCTTTTCCATCAGTTACAATATGTTTCCCCACTTACATTAATGATTTTTCACCATTTTCCAAGTTGCTCAAAATGCATGACACCTAAAATAACAACTTTGACATTTTTTTGCCAATCCACTCAAAACTAAAAATCCACACCTAGAATCTATTCAAAATGAATTCAAAAACATTATAAATGGTCATTAATGACCTTGTTGACCACCTAGGACCCATAAATACTTAAAAATAAAAAAATACAAAATTTGAGCAAAATTGAGCATTAAGTGCTCCTGCACCAGAAAAGCATAGTTCACAATTGGTGAACATAACTTGCACTATACAAAATCTAGAAGCCCAAATATTGGATATAGAAACTTACAAAAACTATGATCAACATATTTGAACCACATGAAGATAGAATCAAATATTGAAGAAAAACCCCAAGCAATAACTGAACACCTATAACCTTTCTTCATTACAATTTTGTCAATATCGTTGACATATACAACCAATAACCATTATCCATGACATCAATGGCAAAAACTAGTTGAGAACCAATTAACCAGTTGACATCAATAACAACACCATCACCATACTTCCTTCATACTTGCAACAATCTCCCCCTTTGTCATTTATGGTAACACATGATGTGATAAACCATCAAAGGAAACACACTTCCTCATGATTTTACTTTCTCCCCCTTAGTAGATACTATTTTCACATATTTCTCTCTTCTTCTTTTCTTTTCACATTTTTCTCTCCCCCTTTGACATCAATGGAAAAGGCATAGGATGTTTTATATTTATTTCCCCTTTGACATTAAGAACAAAATACTCTTTCAATGACAACACATAACACTATCTACTCCCCTTGAGAGGTAGCCACCAAAACATCAATCCAAAAGAAAGATAGATCCATAGATCCATTAGATTGATGCATCTCCATATGCATCTAGTTCAAGAAAGGAGGGGCAATACCCTAACTTCTCCCAGAGATACTCAAAAGTATCTTTAGGGAAAGCCTTCGTAAATATGTCAGCCACTTGATCCTTTGTCAGCACATACTCAAGTTTTACTTCATTCTCCACAACCATCTCTCTCAAAAAGTGATACTTGATAGATATATGCTTTGTCCTTAAGTGTATCACTAGATTCTTTGAAATGTTAATTGCACTTGTATTATCATAGAAAATAGAAATAGGATCATCATATATTACTCTGATATCTTTCAATTTTTGTCTCATCCATAAAAATTTTGTACAACAAGATACAATAGCAATATACTAAGCTTCAACAGTAGATAAAGAAACTAAATATTTCTTTTTACTCAACCAAGCCACCAATCTAAGAAAGAATGCACCACCACTTGTACTCTTTCTTTCATCTACACAACTGTCATAATTTGCATCTGTGTACACACTTAATGTAAAATTAGTATCCCTAGAATACCATAACCCATAATCTAGAGTGCCATTCAAATATCTAAATATCCTCTTAATAGTAGCAACATGTTTTTCTCTAGGGTCTTCTTGAAATCTAGCCACAAGACAAACTGTATGCATGATATCTAGTCTAGTAGTAGTCAAATACAACAAACCTCCAATCATAGATTTGGACATGCTTTGATCAGCCTTAGATGAATCATCATCTTTACTCAATTTGCAACTAGTCACCATAGGAGTGCATCCTGGTTTGGAACCATCCATCCCAAACTTCTTCAACATTTTTCTTACATGTTTTGACTATGAAATAAAGATCCCTTTCTCTATTTGATTAATTTACAACCCAAGAAAGAAATTCATCTCATCAAACATAGACATCCCAAATTCCTTTTGCATATCTTTAACAAAAATCTTACAAATTGTTTAATTTCCTCCAAAGATATAATGCCATCAACATATGCAACCACTATCAAGATCTTGTCATTCTCAATTTTAAAATAAAGATTACTATATGTTGTACCTTTGTTGAAACCTTGTTGAGTCAAATATCTATCTAACCTTGCATACCAAGCTCTAGGAGCTTGCTTCAATCCATATAAAATCTTCTTTAATCTACAAACCATATCCGGTTTATTTGACAATTAGAATCCTTCTGATTGTTCCATGTATACCTCTTCTTCTAACTCACCATTCAAGAATATGGACTTAACATCCATTTGATAGACCTTGAAATCTTTATGAGCAACAAATGATAATTTTTTTTGGATAGCTTCCATTCTTTCCATTGGAGAAAAAGACTCCTAAAAATATATACCTTCTACTTGTGAGTAACCCTTACACACAAGCCTTGCTTTATTTCTAGCTACTTCTCCATTCTCATTCAGCTTGTTTTTGAATACCCATTTTTATCCAATTATATTTGTGTCTATCGGTCTATGGACCAATTCCTAAGTTTGATTCTTCTCAATCTACATAAGTTCCTCTTTCATAGCTCCCATCCAATACTCATCTTTACATGCTTCACTTATGGTCTTTGGATCAATCTTAGAAAGTAAAAATAGATTTATCTCACTAGCAGCAACAACTCTGCTTCTTTTCAATACTCCCTTCCTTTTGTCTCCAATGATTTGATCTTCTAAATGATTCTTCTGCACATATCTAGGTGTCTTAGGGAACACCACCAGAGCTTCTTCTTCTTATTCATTCTGCTTCTCCTATTCTTCCACAACTTCTTTAATTTTTACACAATTAGGTTCATTAGATACATATCCATCAACTTCAATTGAATTCTTCATTGCTTCATCAACCTTGATATTTGTGTTTTCTACAATATTTCTCAATATTTTATTGAAACATCTGTAAGATTTGATCTTATTATAATATCCAAGGAAAATACCTTCGTCACTTCTTGCATCAAAGTTCCCTAAATTTTCTTCATCTTGTCTGAAATAGCATTTGCTTACAAATACCTTGAAATACTTAACAGTAGGAATTCTTCCACACCATAACTTATAGGGGGTCTTAGTACTATTGGATCTTTCTTGAACTCAATTGAACACATAGAATATAGTGTGAATAGCTTCTCTCTAGTAAACTTTCAGTAAACCAACTTCAGTAATCTTTGATCTAGCAGCTTCTTGAATGGTTTTGTTCTTTCTTTCAACAACTCCATTCTGTTGAGGAGTTCTAGGAGCAGATAACTATCTTTTTATTCCATGAACTTCACAAAACATATTAAACTCATGGGAGGAGAATTCACTATCTTTGTCATAACTCAAGCATTTTATTATTAAATTCACTTTATTCTCTACCATAGCTTTGAATGTCTTGAATCTATCTAATGCATCTGATTTCTCTCTAAGAAAAGTAACCCATGTATACCTAGAGTAATCATCAATCAAAAGTGTAAAGTACCTTTCACCTTGTAGAATTATCACTCTTGTAGGACCACAAAGATCTATATGAATCAAATCCAGTAGTCTGATAGTAGATTGTGCCTTTGATCTGAAGTTGTTTCTTGCTTGCTTTCCAAAATGAAAATTCCTACAAATAGCATTAACAAGCTTTATAATCCTTGGTAAATCTCTTACAAATTGCACTTCACTAATCCTTTCCAAGTTATCAAAATTCATGCAACACATTCTTTGATTCCGTAACCAACTATCATTAATATGAGTCATAAAGCAATGTCCATCAGCACCCTTAAGTTGATATATTTCCTTCATACTTCTTTCTTGTAACAATCACTATTTCATATCCTTTCTTGATTTCACATATTTCATCCTCAAATAAAAGATTATATCCTTTTCTACACATTTTCCCAACACTCAAGAGATTACATGCCTTAAACCCTTAACATAGTATACACCATCAATATTATTCTTGCCATCAAAACTTACTAAACCTATCCCAAAAATTTTAGCACCGATATCATCTCCAAACATAACTAAACCTCCATCATATTTTTGTAGTTTAGAAAACTTACTCTTATCACTGGTCATATGATGTGAACAACCACTTTCAACAACCCAATATTTATTTTCTTGTTTAGCATATAGGGTAGAGATTATAGTATCTTCTTCTTTCTCTTTCTCTGGAGGACATTCCTTCACCTGTCTTTTAGATTTAGCAAAAGTAGGTTCATCATTTATAGCCAATAACAAGCATTCATTGTCATCAAAATCTCCATAATCAGATTCATCATTAGAAATACTAGCATTCTCATTCACATAATATGCTTTGTTGATCTTTTTTCCTTTCTTTTCTTTATCAAATCTTTATTTGTTCCTCTTAGCTCTTTCTGGACATCTCAAAGCATAGTGACCTATTCCTCCACAACTAAAGAATTTAAAGTGTAACTTACCTTCATACTTGCTAGAGCCTTTCCTCATCCTTCTCACAAAGTTAGCATCTACTTCATCAAGGCTTTCCTCATCCAGATCTTTAGCTCTTGTAGCCTTGAAAGTAGTTTTTGATTTGGATCCATTTCTCAAATTTGGTTTTCTCATCTCATAATATGTTAGAGTACCTAATAACTGATCTTTAGTATAAGTCTTGTAGTCCACATATTCTTCAATAGGAGATACCTTTTCATTGTATGCATTAGGAAGAGTTCTAAGAATCTTCTTCACAATCCTGGGTTCATTTACTGTAGTGCCAAGTCCTCTCATTTCAGCTACCAACTCATCCATTCTTAGTACATAAGATTTAATGTTCTCATATTTAGACATAAACAGGACCTCAAATTGTGCCTCTAAATTCTGCAACTTTGCTTCTTTGACCTTTTCATCTCCTTCATGCATCTTTCTAAAGCATCCCAGACCTCTTTGGCAGTCTTCAGATTCTGGAATTTAATCAACTCATAATGTGAAAGACTATTCTTTAGAATGAACTTCACCTTTTTGTTTGCTTCATGCACCTTGACTTCATCTAATATACTCAGACCATTATCTGGAGGAGTATAATCAAATTTATAGGAAATTTCACCATCATAACCACAATACTCCAAATATCCTTCCATTTGTATTTTCCAAATAGCATTATTTTTTCCATCAAACCTAGGACATTCAAAAGTGATCTTGCTCGCCATCATAGACCTTCCTTAAGTGGTTAAGCTCTTCTCCAAGGAATCAAGGTCTGATACCAATTGATGTCCAAGACAACTAAGAGGTGGGGTGAATCAGTTGTAACAAACTTTAACCTTTAAAAATTTCACCCAAAATTAAATCAACCATAGATCCTTTATTTTTATATTCTAATTAATCATTAAGTGCAAAGGTAGAAACTAAAAAAAGATCACACATACACAATAGCACCAAATTTGTGGAAAACCCAATAAGGGAAAAACCACAATGAGGATTAGCTCACAATATAGAGAATATCAAAATTGATTACAAAGGCTCACTGCCAAAACAATACTTACTATCCAAACAAGGGTTAACCACTTGAAGGGCTCACTGCCACATATATACAAAGAAGATAGAAAATATATGTTATAGAGAGAAGACAATCTCAATGCAAAAAATATTTCAACCACAATTCTCTCAAACACTTGCAGACATGCTTGAAAGATAGAGTACACCTTCAACTCACTACTTCTAGAAACTCAAGATTTAGACTTCGCATTGATCTGTACCAACTCACATTACTTACGAAATGATTCACATCTATCTCACATCTATCTTTCCATATTCCTTTGCACTTATCTTTTACCAACATCTCCTATATTTATACCATATTCAACTTTGAAACATATCAAAAGTTGGCCATACACCATTTGCATTTACAAATTCAAATTAGGTTAGTGCCAAAACATTCTAGGGTGGAATTAGAATGAGTGCAACCCAATGAAACACTTCCATAAGCTTCAAAAGTAGTGTTACACACAAATCAATTAAGCACATGCAACCTTAGCACAATCCAATCCTTCCAAATAACAAAATTATCTTCAACACGATCATATCACTTTAACTCTAGAACTGCAAGTCATAAGACTTGAAAAAGAAGAAATCTGGAGCAACCACATTTCTCCTAGACCTCAGCTAGATACCCTAAAAAAAATACTTCACAACTAGTGAATATAAATCGCACTATACAATGATCCAGAAGTCCAAATATTGGATATAGCAACTTCCAACAACCATGATCAACATATCTGAACCACACAAACATAGGAGAAAATCCTAGAGAAAAACCCGAAGCAACAACTGAACACCTGCAACTTTTCTTCATTACAATTTTCTCAATATCCTCGATATATACAACCAATAACCATTATCCATGAAATCAATGAAAATAAATAAATTGAGAACCAGTTAACCAGTTGAAATCAATGACAACACCATCATCATACTTCCTTCATACTTACAACAATTGGTGCAACAAGATGAGTATGGTAAGGAATGTCCTATTTATTACAGACCAGTCAAACATTAATTGATTATGAAACTCATTATACAACTATATAGAAAAATATTTTTTTTCTCTTGTGTTTACTACCAACAAGTTGATGCATTATTTATTAAACACAAAAGTGTATGTAATTACAAAATTTGACCCTTAAAACACCTCTTCACCAAAATATATTTTCCAAAATGTCTAACGAAGTTTGTTATGTTGTTAACTGAATCTAACCTGAAATTTGTTTCCCAAAAAGAAATCAAAGTGAAAGTGTTGACCAAATTTTTAGTTGAGGCTCCTTCACTATTAGCATTACCAAATAACGACTCATTTCTTGATGAAAATGTGTTAAATACAAATGATAATAAAACATGGTCCAATTATATTTTGATGGTTCTAAATGTCAAACTAGCTCCAATGTTGGGGTTATATTAATACTGTAAGACCTTGCCTTTTCATGATCCCTTTGAGTCTATGTGTTTTGACGGTTCTTGCCCAATTTTCTATATACTTCTAATATTGGATATTATACATGATTTTTGTGTGATGGTTGTTTCTATACATCAATGATATCTATATTTTGGTTGTTATTAGATATGATTAATTGACCAATTCTATATAACTTGTGGTTGTTATGATTTCTTGTGATAACTAGATGTGTTCCTCGCATTGATTATGTAAGTATGCGTTGATCAAGTTATCTAATTTTGATGGCATCATTGGTTATTTATTGTTAGACGTGATATTATTGTGTATATTGATGGATTTCATTATCTTGATAGGGGATTTTGAGATGATTTATTTATTACCATTAGATAAAATTATTATTAGGTGGTTACATAAAATGGATGTGTGAGTAAGTGTTGTTATGGAGATGATATTTGATATTTTCTTTTGTTTACTTGTGATAATATCGATTAAATGAGATGGTTTTCAAAAGGTTACTACCAAAGGAGGTGATAGTGTGATAATGTCATGTTTGATTATTTTTTACTTGATTTTATTAGGTGATATGTAAGTAGATGTGGTAGGAATACAAATTATATATTGTTACTTGTGTAGATGATTGGATTGGATTGGATTTTCTAGTTGATTATTATTCTTGAAATGATATATTTTACATGTGATAATTGCTTTCAATATTATTTGATCATGTTTTGTACTAACACTTTTTTAGTTGAGTAATAGGTGAACTTGGCCAATGTTGATTGGGGTCACATAGATATTTCCATTATCTTTCCCTTGTGAATTTTGATCTTGTCAAGGGCATGTAATTTACCATTTATTTTTGCATTGTAGGGGTTGTGTGTTAATGTGATATTTTATTTCATTAATCTCTTGTGTTATCCTTTAATATGTTTACTTATTTTATGTTTTATAGAGTTCTCATGTGTTTTTTATTGTTTAAAAGGTTCCCTTGGTGATAGAATTATTGGTTCGGAGTATTTTCATCTCATGAAACCCCTTTAATAAAGTTTTGAACCAACTCTAATTACCCACTTTTGAAAAGTGGTGAAAATTAGAGTTGGTTGGGCAGTTGGGTAGATAAGGAAAGGTAGTTGTTCCTTACCCTTCTATTTATTCATTCTCCTTGAGTGGAGAAGGGGACTTTTCCTTTATGGTTTTTCTTGTCTCTTGGATGTTTTCTCATTAGGTGAGAAGAATTCTTGGTGAGAAGGAGAAAACGATAGATGAAGGAAGAATGGAAGAAAGGGACCTAGAAAAGGAGAGGCTTCCATATTTTGGATGGAAAATCTCTTGGTAAGATCTACCCTTTTGATAGATCTTTGTTGATGTGTAAATGAATGTTCAAAGTGTTTTTATTTGTTTGTGAAAATATATGTTAATTCCTTTGTTATTTTTGTTGTAAATTGTGAGTTGGGGTTGGTCTTGAGTTTCCTCTATTGTACACAAATAACAAATTTTGTGTATAGAATAAAGGAGCAAATTTTAGAAATGTAATTTTTATGTACTGAATCTTTGTATGGGAATCCATGGGATAAGTGTTGTCTTAGAGGTTGTAGAATGTGTGTGTGAGGATTTTGGGGAAATAAATGTGACCCTAGCTTGGGGGTGGGTTGAACTTCAACCCTATGGTTGGGTGAAGATTCCATTGGCCATATTATTTCTCCTTCCTTGCTTCTTTTCAGCTCCATATAAAGAAGAAAACTATCTTGTGTACACCAAAGAATAGGGAGGATATGTTAGGACTGAAAATTTTCACCTTGTCTACATTCCATGCTTATCAAACCCTAGTTCCAAAAGTCCACTAAAAGAGTTCTAACCCTTGCACTATTCATTTTTTTAGGTCCAAAATTCATGTTATATCTTTTCCCAAGCCATCTTTCATCATACATGTATGTTGTTACCCTACCTTGAGCCAGTAGAAAAGTGCATTTTGCCATTATCCCATTTAAAAAAATTATCACTTAGATTTTCACCTAAAATTTTCCATTTAAATAGTTATTTTTTTCTCCCATAGTCATCGTTTCAGTGAGCTCATACTTATTATCATACCCAAAATATGAAATAATTCATATCGGGGAGAATACACTGCATTGACATAAGTCAATTTGAAGTCCCTTCAATGGAATGATGTGCCTCTAAACATTAACATTCATGACTTTGGATTTGAAGGTATTGATATGGCGAACTTGTCAGTATGTCAAAGTGAGTACACTATGTCGAAGAGAGTTATTTCATGGTCCCTTCAAAAACATGACAAGAAGAAAGAGCATACATCAAAAGGAAAGAAATGTATCAATGAGAGGTAATTAAGGGTCCCTTCGATGAAGTGATACATGTTAAAGATATAATATCTTATAATCTGATCAGCCAATGTTGAAATGTATAAATACATTAGAGTGCCTAAGGAGTAACAAAGACATAGTGTAATAGTAACCCAAGAGAAGGTTTGAAGGAGATTGAAAATAAGCACATCAAATGGAGTGTTGGCTCTTTTAAATACCAACCAACTCTTTAGGGTAGCCTATGGATTTTCCAATTCCAATGGTTAGCAACCTTAAAGAGGGTGGGCCAACAAATGAGAGAAAGCTATTAAGCTTTCCTCCTGCACTTCAAGCTTTGCAAAACCTAGGAGGGTGATCCCACAATGTATTTATAACTCCCTTTCACCATACTTTCACATACATTGCATATTAAGCAGATATATTCTCACTTGTTGTTGAATACATGAAATCCTTCCAAAAATTGGCATTTCCTTGAGAGAATTTAAACATCTACAACTGAGAATATCAAATACCACAATAGTAAGTCAATTGGAAAGTGTATTTATGAATTTTTTTCTAAAATTGAAAGACTAGAAGTGAGAACAATGTAATGCAATAGTCAAGACTAGTGCCATATCCAAGAGTCAGGAGTCAGAACATAATGAATTGAACTACATGGCATATTTAATCCTGAACATCCATAATCTTTGCAATGCCTTACAATTTACAGATTAACACCCAACTTCCTATGACTACTTACCAAATCCATATGACATAAGCATGAATTTATGACTTAACTAAAGAATTTAACCCAATCCATTAGATGAGAGCAACAATCCATTAATAATTCATGTAAACTGTCAAAATGGAGAGAAAATAGGCTTGAGAGATTAGAATTTCTACTCAAGTATACTCATAAGCCATATAATTGACCAAATTCACTAATTCTACTCAAAACTCTAAGACATGGACTCTATATGCATTCTCAATGTTCTTCATTTGCACAATTCTGATCTAGACTCCAACCAAAGACCCCTACCAAATAGCCTTGAATTCCTTTTTATACATCAAAGGAGCAAACAAACTTCAGGCTATTTGCAAATTAAATTTCATTTTAATTTTCCTTCATTATAGAATTAATCTCATTTACATCTCCAGATGGTTAAATTTGCACCTTCATTTTCCCTCCATCTTACCAAGGTGCAAATATTCTTCTCCATCTATAAAAGCATTTTACCCTGCTGCGTATTTCTCCGATGAAAGTTTTTTACTCTTTATTGTTGAGAAGAAAACCACTCCCATGAAAATCCATCTTCATTTTTCCCCTTAACTTCTCGTGCACACTACAATATTCATTTTCAACATTTAACTTTACTTTTTGTCTGGCAGAAATAAAATATTTCACCCTTGCAATTAAAAAATAATTCACCCCATGCACTTTTATCTTCTCACATTTACCTTGCATTTTAAATGGTGGGAACTATAAAAATCTTTATTGGATAAAAATCTTATCCATTTCCCATTGTCACCACTTTTGTCCACATTTTAAAAGAAACATTTAAAATGTCCCTCAAGTGAAATATTTACCTAGATACTTTCTTACCTTTTCATAGCTATCGATTTCTGCTATTTAAAAAGAAAATTCTCGGTAAAACAGAATTACTCACATCCCTTATGTAATTCTCCTTCAAAGAAATAAATCACTACCTTTACCTTATTGAGCCATGCTAAAACATTAAAATTATTAATGTCTTGGGCCCACCAAAATTTCAAGCATCGATCACCTCCTTTGCATCGGGTGTTTTCATAGAAATTGTTAAAACTCACCCACGATGGGCGATTAGCAAAATTCACTTCATTTCCCTTCCTTTTTATTTCATTGCACTCAAGTAATATTTATCATCTGGCTTTTAAAACTATACCCATGCATTCATTTCTCATGGGTAAAACAATTTTTACTGTGCAGAGATTTTTTTTAATTGGGCATCATTACCCATGCCTATCATTTCACGAGCTCACTAAATTCTATTTTCCTTCAGCCATCAGGCATCCCCTGTGCATCGAGCATTGAGTGGAAGAAATGGAAAATAAACTAGTGATGGGCATCATTGCTCATCACCGGTTGAATGAGAAAATGGGGAAGGAAGTGGCGATAGTGTAATGGCCAGCGATGGAAAGCAAGTCCATCACTTATCATCGGTTGTTGATTGGAATGGAGAGGCCTTCACGCAATAGGCAATGGGAGCTTTCTATGCAGCCCAAAGTTTTCCAAAACCAAGGAAGCCATTAAATAAACCTTCCCAATCAGAATTTATTATTGAAAATGTTGCATTGCTGATTTCAATAGGGAAATACAAAGCTTTGAGACATCTGGCGATGAGTTTTCCGTGCAACTGTGAAAGTTTTCCGTGAAAGCCGTGAAAGCCGCCTCTAACCAATGAGAGCTAAGAATTAAATTGGTTTGTCCTCCAGAACATTAGAAATGAATTTATATTTCCCCCTTTGTATTTGCACAATATTTAAAATAATCAAAATGTTTTTAATACTAGCATTTGAAACTTTAGAAAAAATGTGACTTCTAATTATGCTTGGGGCCAAATGAAGAAATTTACTGAGATCAAACTAGGGCATATGGAGCCATGAAAATTTGTGTGTGATCATAATCAATTATTTATAGAAAACCCATTTCCTCCAATTTTTCTCAGCCCTTAAAATTTAGGTACCTCCTTTGTAAACTGGCCTCGAGACATCTTAGCTGCAATAAAAATACATTAAAATAATGTATCAAATGACCTTCAATCTTGATGAAAATGGAGATGTAGAGGTTTTAGACCAAAAAAATAAATGGGTTCTCCTTAGATTTGCAAAATTTGATACTTTTAAGAACACCATTTTTGACCATGTTGCGATTAGAAAGCAATTAAATAACCCATCAAAACTTATCCTGGAAGTGTGAAATTGAACAAGTGTGTAGAAATTTGACCTAGGAATGGAGTGCAAAATATGGCTTATAAAAAGGATCCCGAGGTGAAATATATTAATTGAAAAAGTTGCTCACTCAGGCATTTTTACAACTTTTCCATGCTCAAAACCAATTAGGGCTCACGAAGTCACCACTTTGAAAAAATATCAAAACAACTTCTGGGGGGATACTATTGGAAACATAAGCTCATTTAGGTACCTAGAGTATGTGCACAAGAGGGATTTATTTCAATCATCAATATTCATGAGATATTAGGGTTCAAATTTGACCACCTTGAAACACTGTCAGAAATGTAGATGTAAAACTGAGCAAATTGCATTTGCTTTTAATCTCGAAAAAATAGAAAATCTGACCATGAGGCTCTAAAAGCAGACTAGGGAGCACATTTAGGGATGGAGAATGGAGAGCAGCAATCATTTTGACTTGACGATCATCCATTTGTGAAATGCAAGCTCAAATAGGAGGCTACTTTGCAAAACAAACAATTTGCAAACAACAAAAAAGTGATAAAACCCTCTAGCTTCACTTTTCAAAACCCTAAAAAAGCTTATCATGGGAAGCTGAAAGTTGACATGCCTACTCACATATGACACACAAGTGAGTCTGCAAAGTGGTTTTGCATGAAAATCAATAGGGTCCAAATTATGACCTTCCAAAGTAGGTCACTTAGGCAGATTTTTCAGGTGCATTTCAGAATGTGCAGAGGCAAAATTTTCAATATGGGCATCTGAAATTTGCAAAATTTGAGAATGCCATTAGTGGCTCCGACTGGGGATGTATGCCCCCATGTGGGCATAGCAAGATTCCAAATCTCTAGAGAGTAGACCAAATACTAAGTTTGTCAGGTGTTGTCAAACTGCTCCTTTATTCAACCTCTTTTTCCACTTCATTTGGTGACTCTAGATCACCAAATGAAAAAGGGGAATCAATTCTTACCTCTTTCAAACACCAATCTGATAAAAGAACTGATCTCCTTCAACTCATGTTGGCCTTTGTCAAACCACAACAACATGAGTGACTACATCTTTGCAAACAGAAGTGTCAAGCTACCTTTGTGCAAGTGGAAACCTGCTCTATGTTTGGCTTTGTCATCAAGTAGCAACCAAATCACATAGACCATATCACTGCCACTTTCTTCATTTTCTAATTTTGTATCAAGTGGCAACATCTGAAGATAGTGATCAAGACCACATGAAAGCATAGCCTAATCACAGCCATCCGCCTGATTAAACATGCGGGTACCTCCCAACAAGAAATCATATACAACATTATCAACATATTCACAATCACTATGCATTTGAAAGTCAAACACACTATCAAAATGTTGATTATCATGTGACAACAATTTATCATAGTCATCATGCAAAGCATTTTCAAACTGAAAACAACCTCCCTCAATGTTTTGCACATTGCCACATTTTGTAAAAACCTCTTCCATCTGACAAAAGTAGCACTCACATTCTATGATATGGCTAGTACAATTAAGCTCATTCTTATCACTAGTTTGCATATCAATGGTGAAACCATTAAAAGAACTTACCAAAATGTTTTTCTCATCATTCAAACTATCTCCGAGTGTATGCAAAGAGATACACTCATGCATTATCACACTCTGTACTTGTTCTCCATCATGCTGGTACTGAGAGTCATCAGATATTTTTGACTTGTCCTCCTCTGTAGTCATATTGTCATCTTCTGAACATAACATGTTAACATCTTTAGTGTCACAAGCTTGCTCAACAATGAAAATTTCTGGTTTAGAAAGATAATCCGATTTCTCATTGAAATCAACATCCACATCCACATTCAAATATTCATGACTAGGCTCAATCAAGTCATCAAATAAAGATTTGTCTAAATCTGCATTAAAATCTTCAAGACTTGGCTCATCAGATGTGCAAACCTCATGGTCATTTTTTGCTTAAAACTCATCAAGATAGATTTCTAAGTTTGCATTAGCATGCACACTTTCATATTCATCATACAATGCATCATTACAACCAAATGGCTACTTGTCTTCATCTACATTATTATCATCATGTTGATCAACTGACCCATAATTGGAGGGAGAATATAAAACACATGCATCATACCTTGCAAATTGAAAATCATCATCACTGTCAAAATCAATAGGGGCAACACACAAAAAATGAGAGTTATTCTCATGTGCACATTTCTGATAGTTAGTGGTCAATGAATTTGAAATTTTTTCACTACTCAATAGACCATTGTTCTGATCCATTCTTTCAACCACTGCCTCTTCATGTCCTTCACTAGAATTGGATACATTATCAAATTGTAAATCAGGATATGTTATGGCATCATCATCATCAAAATTTGAAAATTCAATGGGCTGGTCATAAACTGGACTTCCCCAATCATAAGAGATTGAATTGCTAACACCCTTGTCAAAAACATGGTCACAATCCATCAGAAAGAATAGGCTATCCATTTCTTCCTTCTTGCTTACTTCTGGGTTGTCATAACAACAATCCACATCTTTTTTCTTTGTACCATTAGATTGGATGTCTTCATTGAGTTTTTCATTTACATCCTCTTGAGGATAGGCACAAACATTTTCACTATCAAAGTGAAAGTCATCAATGGTTTCTTCATTGTAGCTGCTTGTGGTTAGTCTTGTCAACTGAAATTCATTGCCCACTTTGTCATCTGCAGCTGCCACACTGATGTTCTCAAGAGCATTCCCCAAATCGGAAAATTCCAATGTCTCGTTATGGAGACTTGCATCAAAGCTACATTCAACACGTAGAATTGATATGATCAATTGTACCATAACATTGTTGATTGCACATATCCTGTACAAAAAATAAATCCAATTCATATCCCTCATCATGTTCTTGGCTCAGAAGGCTTGGCTGCTGATTTTCATTTGGGTATATTTATTCTATAAGCTGTTCAAAGACAACTTCCTCATCACTTGATGATGGACCATTCTTGTTCTCTACCCTTTCATGTGTGCACTTGTCTAAAGACCTTTGATTAGTTGCATTCACACAGCTGCTACTATTATTGGCATGTTTACCCATAATGGAAGACAACAAACTTTGCATATATTAATTCCTCCTTTTATCCAAATCATCTAGAAATGTGTAAGCCATCTGCATACTCAATATTTTATAACTCTTTAATAGTGTAGTAGATCCCTCTTGAAAAGATTCAAAGTACATATGAATACAATCTAGAGTGCTAGGTCTAAAATGTTCAGGGATTAGTCAAAGAGCAGCATAAAATTTGTGACTAAAATCAATGCTTGACTCTTCATTTTTCTTTTTAATCTCCTTTAACCTTGTGACAAGGTCAGAAGGTTCTCTTGCAAATTCTTTTCTATAGGCATTCACTAATTTATCCCAGCAAGGAAAATATTTCTCAGGAAAACTCAAGTACCAATCCCTAGCTCTTGCTTCAAGAGATCTGATAAAAAATCTCATCCACATATCCTGATATCCAAATGAATGTTTCTCCATGAAACTAGAAAAACTTTTGACATGTGCATCTCCTTCACACACATTGTATCCACTAAATCTAGGCAACTTCTTATAGACTTGAGTTGGCATACTTTCAGTTTTGTAATCAACCCATGACAAATCTAATTGAGCATACAATGGATCAAAGGAATTGAAAAAAGATGTATTAACTTTGAAAGTAGACACAGTATGATTGTCTCTTAACTGGGCCTTTTGAAACATTTGGTACCTTTCATCCATCACTTTAAGTCCTCTCTCAAACACAACTTTCCATTCCTCTTGTGCACTCTTGGGTTCTTGCACTTTGAGGTCTCAAATGTATGCAGATTATTAGACTTCTGAAACTTCTTGAAAAGCTTTATCAAGGTGTCTACAAGTATGGCTATTTTATCTTGATGATCCATAGATATTTGCAAATCAAGGCTCAACTAATTGTGCATAATTACAATCATGACCAGATGGAAGATTACTATGACAATTGTTGACATAGTGATAACCTGGGCTTGAAACACATGACAATGCAAATGGATGGAAATACCTACAATATACAAATTCATTATAACCATCCACCCTAGCAAATATTTTAGTACTAAACAAAATTATTTCAATGGAACTGCAATTACATTTAACATAACAGATCCAACAAATGGGAGTGTGAAAATTCAATATTACTATCCCTTTCCCTTTGTTAGTGCTAATTCACTCAATAGGGAACCAAAGTTTTTCCTAAGATGTTCAAATATGGTTCTCATACACAATTTTCTTGAAAACCAAAGGTGAAGAATACCTGGAAATGTTGCATCTGCTACAAATTGCTCTGTAAATATTATAGATTTGGAACTATATTCACCTCTTCAATACGTGTTTCTAACAGAGTCGCCACCTCTCTTCATAGAGGATTGAACTTCAAGCAGTATGAAGCTCTTTCACATATAAATTTATTTCTAAGTTCCTTTCACTAGCAGAGCACCACAAATTGTGAAATCTGTAGGTTCATTGCAACAAATTCTTTCTCCAGGTTTGAAATCCTTCAGTATTTTAACAAAATTCAGAATGGAAAATAATAATATGAATCTCTAATTAAGCAGTTAGCACTTGGAGATTCAAATTTCTCCCCAATAGATTCACCATTATGTTGGTGATTTTAAAAAAAACCAACTCTTTAGGGTAGCCTATGGATTTTCCAATTCCAATGGTCAACAACCTTAAAGAGGGTGGGCCAACGAATGAGAGAAAGCTATTAAGGTTTCCTCCTACACTTCAGGCTCTGCAAAACCTAGGAGGGTGATCCCACAATGTATTTATAACTCCCTTTCACCATACTTTCACATACATTGCATATTAAGTAGATATATTCTCACTTATTGCTAAATAGATTAAATCCTTCCAAAAATTGGCATTTCCTTGAGAGAATTTAAACATCTACAACTAAGAATATCAAACACAACAACAGGTTGTTGATTGGAAAGTGTATTTAAGAATTTTTTTCTAAAATTGAAAGACTAGAAGTGAGAAAAGTGTATGCAATAGTCAAGACTAGTGCCATATCCAAGGGTCAGGAGTTAGAACATAATGAATTGAAATACAAGGAAAATTTAATCCTGAACATCCATAATCTTGGCAATTTCCTTACAATTTACAGATTAATACCCAACTTCCTGTGACTACTTACCAAATCCATATGACATAAGCATGGATTTATGACTTAAATAAAGCATTTAACCCAATCCATTAGATGAGAGCAACAATTAAATCATACATCATAGTGCAAGACTAAGATAATTAATGAAAAAATCCTTGATCCAAATCCATTAATAATTCATGTAAACTATCAAAATGGAGAGACAACAGGCTTGAGAGATTATCATTTCTACTCAGGTATGCCCAGAAACCATATAATTGACCAAATTCACTAATTCTACTCAAAACTCTAAGACATGGACTCTACATGCATTCGTAAAGTTCTTCATTTGCACAATTCTGATTTAGACTCCAACCAAAGACCCCTGCCAAATAGCCTTGAATTCCTTTGTATACATCAAAGGAGCAAACAAGCTTCAGGCTATTTGCAAATTACATTTCATTTTAATTTTCCTTCATTTTAGAATTAATCTCATTTACATCTCTAGACAGTTAAATTTACACCTTCATTTTCCCTCCATCTTACTAAGCTACAAATATTCTTCTCCATCTATAAAAGCATTTTACCCTGTTGTGCATTTCTTTGGTGAAAGTTTTTTACTCTTTGTTGTTGAGAAGAAAACCACTCTCATGAAAATCCATCTTCATTTCACCCCTTAACTTCTCTTTCACACTACAATATTCATTTTCAACATTTAACTTTACTCTTTGTTTGGCAGAAATAAAATATTTCACCCTTGCAATTAAAAAGTAATTCACCCTGTGCACTTTTATCTTCTCACATTTACCTTGCATTTTAAATGGTGGGAACTATTAAAATCTTTATTGGATAATTTTTTTATCCATTTCCCATCCTCACCACTTTTGTCCACATTTTAAAAGAAACATTTAAAATGTCCCTCAAGTGAAATGTTTACCCAGACACTTTCTTACCTTTTCATAGCCATCAATTTCCGTTATTTAAAAAGAAAATTCTCGGTAAAAAAACTGGCGATACAAGGAGGTTTTTTAAATTTGCATATTGAAGGGGATTCTCTGATTATAATCAATGCAATTAGAATGAGGCGAATTCAGAACTAGAATCTTCATTATGTGCTTTCAAAAGTTTGGTGCTTAATTGATAATTTAGAAAGGTCAATAATTACACATACGTATCGTGAAGGGAATAAAGTTGCGGATTATTTAGCAGATATGGGAAGTGGGTAGAAATCTCTTAGTAATTCAATTGATCCCATTGATTTAAAGGTGTTCCCAATTTTACTTGATTTAATTAATCATGACAAGCAGGGCATCTAAATCTTCACCATTCTATGGCTTAATGTTTCTTTTAAATTTTTCGGCCAGCTTTTTGCATCATCAAGATCATGATTTGATTGTGCAGTTTCAGTTGCTGTGGTACCTTTTGGAAACTATGAATTATACGCACTTGACATGAAATTTTTCCAAAATTGTTGTATTCATATGTTGCTTGTATAGTTTCAGTTGTTCGGTACTTTTTGGCATCTATGGTTTATACACATTTGACATGAAAGTTGGCATATGGGCTAGATTTTAAGTCGAATCTTCATGTATTATTCTATCAGCTTGGTATCACTAATGTTTTCTGTGATAAGTTTGTAGGATGTGGTGTTGATTCATTTAAACTATGCCATATAATGGCATGAGTGGCCTCAGTACTTATCCCATCAGTTGGGTACTATTGATGTTTATTGTGTTAAGTTGGCAGGATTTCGGGATTGTGTCAAATTTCATGTCATATGTTGACATAAGTGGCTTAAGATGTTGTGGCTATCTAAGGCATTATGTAGTACAATTTGATGGAACATTGGGTATCCAGTAAGGATATCACGGTTTGAAGTGTTGCTAAAATTGCAAATCAATTTTATCATGACGCTTATAATGGTACTTAGCCACTGAAGGAGATAAAGCCATTTTATTTGCAGCATTCACAGTACAATGCTGGCATTATAGTATGGAAAGCTTAAAATTGTAATGTCCTCTTATTTATCCTTCACCCGTGTTATCCTTACTGGGTGTCTTCCAATGTTTACATCGTGCGAACTTGAAGTTCTGTTTCCAATGGTTACTTTGTGTGAACGTGAAGTTGGCTATATACTATTTACTTTGCTAATTTGTTTTCAAACATTTCTACTTTTGGTTGTCAATGTTTTGGTGAATTCGAGAGATGGATTTGGTAGAGTTTAAGGTTCACAATTACAGAGTTCCTATTAAAGTTAAACCTTGGGAGGAACCCTTGTCGGCTTCAATCGATAAGGATGAATTGCAGCAGGTATTTAAAGTTAAGTGCAGATCTATTTTAAATTGCATCAAAGTTATCATTGGGGAAGATATTTTGCAGACAGAGTTGCAAAGGATAATCTTTCCTATGAATTTTCTTTCTATTTTCTTATCGAATATTTTGGACCTAGTTCAAAATTTTGATGTTTTGAAGACTATTGCTAACAAGTTTTTTGTTAGTGCATATTTGGAAAATGATTCCCTGTTAAAAAGTGTTCAACAGTATGACTTCACATTGGGCAATGGCTTGATTGGTGGTCTGTTCCCACGACACTTCTTGTTCCATAAAATGAGATTTGCAGAGATTTTTCAAGGCATGTTAATTTCAACAATGCATGATACTTCCGTGCATTTATATCAGATTCTTCACAAACATAGACTGGCCATATCTATGGAAGAAAGCGATGTTTTCAAAAGAAAGTTTCATGCAATTTCGTTTTTGAGAAGTCATGTCTGTATGCATGATCTGCAAATTCTAGTCACTTCACAAGATGTGAAAAGAAAGTTCTGCTACCATTATGTTCTTGACATTAACAAAACAGTTTCATCTTTTGATCGTCAGCATATTGGAAAGCATGTGGAGTTTGAGGAAAGTTTGGTTAATGGTTTCCAAAGAGTTGGAAACAAATCTGCATCTTTTTATCAATGTTGTAATTGTGGTGTGGGTTGTTTTTGGCTTATGGGATAATGTTATGCATTGAGTCAGTATTTGTTTTGGTGTTTTGGTCATCAATGGGGTTTTGTCTAGTTGTATAGGGTAGTTTCAGTTGTATGGGGTACGGTAAAATTTTTGTAAATTATAAATGACTTTTCTGGTCTTTATAATGCTTTGTAAAAACTGTTACACGGACTATGACTGGGGGTTTTCTTGCTGGTTCTTTCCCACCAGTATGTCCGCCTGAACCAGTAATATGTATTAAATTAAATCAATATATTATAAGTGGGCTACCACTTTTGGCTTAAAAAAAAATAAAATTACCCACATCCCTTATTTAAATCTCCTTCAAAGAAAGAAATCACTACATTTACCTTATTGAGCCATGCTAAAACATTAAAATTATTAATGTTTTGTGCCCACCAAACTTTCAAGCATTGATCACCTCCTTTGCATCGGGTGTTTTCACGAAAATTAGTAAAACTTACCTACGATGGGAGATGAGAAAAATTCAGCTCATTTCCCTTCCTTTTTATTTCACTGCACTCTTAATATTTATCATCTGGCTTTTAAAACTGTACCCGTGCATTCATTTCTCATGGGTAAAACAATTTTTATTATACAAATATTTTTTTAAAAAAATTCATTGGACACCATTACCCATGCCTATCATTTCACGGGCCCACTAAATTCTCTTTTCCTCCATCCATCGGGCATCACATGTGCATCGAGTGTTGAGTGGAAGAAATGGAAAATAAACCAGCGATGGTTGATGATCATCTCTCATTGGCGATTGAATGGGAAAAGGGGGAAGTAATTGGCAATAGTGTAATGGCCAGCGATGGAAAGCAAGTCCATCGCTCATTGTCAGTTGTTGACTGGAATGGAAAGGCCTTCACACAACAAGCGATGGGAGTTTTCCCATGCAGCCAAAAGTTTTCCAAAACCAAGGAAGCCATTAAATAAACCTTCCCAATCATAATTTATTTCTAGAAATGTTGCATTGCTGATTTCAATAGGGAAATACAAAGCTTTGAGGCATTTGGCAATGAGTTCCGTGAAAGCCGCCTCTTGACCAATCAAAGCTAAGAATTAAACTGGTTTTTCCTCTAGAACATTAGAAATGCATTTATATTTGCCCCTTTAGAAACAAAAATACATTAAAATAATGTATCAAATTACCTTCGATATTGATGAAAATGGAGCTATATAGGTTTTAGACTAAAAAGAGAAATGGGTTGTCCTTAGAATTGCAAAATTGACACTTTTCATAACACCATTTTTGACCATGTTGCGATCATAAAGCAATTAAATAACCTGTCAAAACTTATCCTGGAGGCATGAAATTGAACAAGTGTGTATAAATTTGACCCAGGAATGGAGTGCAAAAGATGGCTCAAAAAAATAGATCCCAAAGTGAAAGATATTAATCAAAAAAGTTTCTCACTCAGGCATTTCTGCAACTTTTCCATGCTTAGAACCAATTAGGGCTCATGAAGTCACCACTTTGAAAAAATATCAAAACAACTTCTAGGGGGATGCCACTAGAAACATAAGCTCATTTAGGTACCCAGAGTATGTGCACAAGAGAGATTTCTTTCAATCATCAATCTTCACGAGATATTAGGGGTCAAAGTTGACCACCTTGAAACACTGTCAGAAATGCAGATGTAAAACTGAGCAAACTGCATTTGTTTTTTATCTCGAAAAAATAGCAAATCTGATTATGAGGCTCTAAAAGTGGACCAGGGAGTACATTTAGGTATGGGGAATGTAGAGCAGCAATCATTTTGACTTGACGATCATCCATTTGTGAAATGCAAGCTCAAATAGGAGGCTACTTTACATAACAAACAATTTGCAAATAGCAAAAAAGTGATAAAACCCTCCAGCTTCACTTTTCAAAACCCTAACAAAACTTATTAGGGGAAGTTGAAAGTTGACATGACTACTCACATATGACACATGAGTGAGTCTACAAAGGGGTTTTGCATGAAAATCAATAGGCTCCAAATTATGACCTTCCAAAGTAGGTCACTTAGGCAAATTTTTTAGGTGCATTTCAAAATGTGTAGAGGCAAAATTTTCAATATGGTCATCTCAAATTTGCAAAATTTGAGAGTTCCATTAGGGAGATGTAAATATCAGCCCAAGCATAACAATAGTCCCTTCGAAACTGTGAAGGAAAATAAAAGTATATTATTAGAATTTCATTGAATGTAGAAACGAACATTGACAAGAGTACAATATAGGTCACTTCAATGCAATGAAGATAGAGTAAGGGTTTCACATGAGGAACACATGAATGAGAAAGATCATGGCGCAAGGCACCGAACAAACAATGGAAAAATCCCAGGCTGACAAGAGAAAGAGTTGATCATGACTACAAAAGAGGGAAATCCTGAGCAAAAAAGAGAAATGGTGAATGTTGGAAGAGATATGGGAGTGAACAGAGATGAAAACAAATGGAGTATGAAGGGCCAAGTAAATAAATGAATATTGGAGCATGTTATACCAAAGGATGGAAATACGAAAGGTCACTTTTTATAATGTGAACGGTCTAAAGCTTGTTGCTTCCTTTGTTCCTATAAGAAGGAAACCAAGACCACGAGGATTTCTCTTTTGGGGGGAATTGGATTTTGGAAAAGGATATTGTAAAGGCCTATTTTCTGAAGCATATTAATTGAATTTCGCTTTCTTTGGTGTTTGAATTCTAGTTGTCAATTACTTGTTGAATGTCGTTGATAAAATTTTATTTGGTTGTCTCCATTTTGTTTTCTCCTTATTATTCAAATTAACATATCAAGCATATGTCTAGTTTTTCAAAACACAATTCATGTTTTGTGTGATTTGTTTAATAGGGTTTCTTCAAGAAAGAATTAAATTTCTTTGAGTAGGTCATAGTAATTTGGAGGATTCAATTGGATAAATAAGAACTTGATAAAAGATAATTTTTCATGTTTATGCAAGTCATAAACAGTATTGTTCCAAGTAATTTGAGTTATAACCAAAAGGAAGACACATATCAATTTGAATTTTGACTTTGTTACCTAGAAAAGGCACTGATCAATTCATTTTCCAAAACCATCCCTTCTATCATATTCTAATATCCAATTTAAATTTTTTGTTGTAGGAGTGGAGGTATTTGTAGTAGTAAAATATAATTCAAAATCATATGCCACTTTGAAGTTGATTGAACATGATGATTTAATTGAAAAAATTGCATAAAATTCATAATCTGCTCAATATTCACCAATCAATTTTGAGGATTTAACATTCAGTGGTGAACACAAGGTAATACCCACCTAGTCATAGTAGAGCCTAAAGTGCATGGAATTCCACTATTTTTGATTGATTCCATTCATTGGAAAATTTTCTTGTAAAACTCAATCATAAATATTGGCATACTTTTAGGGTTTTCTAACTTGTCAATTTGGGAACCAACGGATTGGGGACTCCACTGGGGAGGTAATTCAGAATCTTGGTTGAAGACCATTTTCATTACAGAGTTAGTGAAGTTTTGAATTCAAACACATATTGGTAACTCTACTAGAAAGGACTTAGAAATATAAAATTCATTTCTCTCTAGAAGAGGTGGCGACTTTGTTTCAAGAACCTAGTGAAGGATACAAATAATTTCTACAGCTGCATAAATTTTAGTCAAGAAGAAGGGTTAGAAGTTCTGGAAGTTTTTCTAGGTGTTTTTATTCTGGTTTTTAGAAAGGAGCTTATGTGAAAACTATGGTGTATGAGTTTTAATGAAGTCCCTTATCAAGTTTTGAAGCACTAGTAAAGAGGGGAATATTGATATTGATTTTACACACTTCTATGTTACAGTTTTTAGTTATGGTATTCTATGAGAAGTATGTAGTAATAAGCTCATTTAAAAAGATCTTAAGCTTGACATTGAGGATTTTATGTATTATCCTTGCTTGAGAGATGATTGTGAGAGAAAAGAGCTAAAGGATGTGTGACTGTTATTCTTGTGTGGAAGATTTATAGAGTGATAAAAAATATGTATGATTATCCTTGTCTATTTCCAAACACAATGAATAGACAACAATTTCAACCATGTCCACAAAGAGAAGTATTTATCCTAGATAGAGACAAACCATTGAACTTTAGTAACATCTAAGGCTACCCAAATCCTTATTAGTTTGAGCTTAGAAATCATGTGCCTATATTTCATGGAGAGGAGTATGAATCAGATTTTAGGAATGCACAACTATTTTGTGGGTTTATCGAAGACTTTCAGATTTGTGCAAAATATGTCATTATGAAATTCTTTGTAAGGTCTTTAAAGGATAATTCAAGAATGGTATAATGGCTTACCCATGCAAAGTATATCTTCATGGGAAGATTTCAAAAGGTTGTTCCTGAGTCAGTTTGATAATGGTAATGAAAAGTATACAAAAAATTTAGGGCCTCAGTCTATTTCAGCAAGCAATAAAATGATATGCAAATGTGCAATATATATCAAAGGTTGAGAGCAATCTTCAAGGTGTAAATACCCCTACTGTTCTAGCTTACCCACATCAATACCTTGCACACCACAGTCAACCCCAAATTCATTATTAGCAAATTGCACATATTATTGACCCTATTGTCCATATTCGGGAAAATATAAACTCTCTTGAAAATGTATATCAAAATCAGCAGTTTGATGAGGAAGATGATGAGTATTCACATATCCAAGAAAGAAGTCAAGGTTCCATCATGAATTTGAAATATTACATATCTCCCTTAGATGCATTTTTTGGCCTAAAGAGACATGAAGGAGAATCTGGATGTTCTCTATTCAACAGAATGGCAGATATCTATATGCAAATATCTTTTAATTTCCTACCTGATAAATTTGTATTCATTGAGCAGTTCATGAGAATATATGAGCCTAATTTAGTTTATTGGCCTAAGTCATTGATGCCAGTTACTCTAGACCAAGTGTGCAAATTGGTTGGTGTCATAGATAAGAAAAGGTATGAGGATGCTATCAATGTTGAATCTAATGGTGATACCATTGATGAATGTGGAGAAAATAATAAAACAATGCATCCAATAGAGGAAACATATGCAAGTGAAATTTTCAATGATAATATTTCATATTTGAATGAAGATGGAATTGTGGGAAGCCAACTCTTCACCTTGGAGGAAGATTGCAATATTGAACATGTTGTTGAGGACACACTGGTTGAGGAGTGCATCAAAAATAAGGTAAGTGAGGAAGCAAGTCCACTTGGCAGTGAACAAATAACACATCCATTTACAGCTGAGTGCCATGATGACATGATTGGTGAGGAAGAAGTATGCACACCTGAAAATGATTTTCAGATTTGTTCAAGCCCCTTGTATGATGAAATAATAGAAGAAAATCAAATGATATCTTTCCTAGGTGTGCCAAAAGGTGATTTCCATATGTTTTTAGTTCCATTTTATGATGAGGATTAAGCATTCTCAGACAAACAAGATGTTGTATCAAATGGTGAAGGAGATAACTATGGTGATAAAATTATATTTGATATATCATTATCCAATGATCTTGAGTATTGTTGTGATGATGAAAAAATAAAAGAATACATCAACAATGAGGTGAATGAAGAGACATGTTCACTTAGTAGTGAAAAAATTTCAAATTTTCTAACTATTGAATATCAAAGATATACACATAAGAATGATTCTGAATTTTCATGCCCAACATACCTTTGCTTTGACAGTGAAGGTGCTTTGTGTGACAATGATGATAAAATGCATGATGAGTGTGAAAGATCATATTCAAGGTTACATTTTGATAAAATAGAGACATCTGGTGGTCATGAATTTCATTAAAATAGTGCTCCAAAAATACATAGTTTTATTGAATATTGGGGTATTGATGATTCAAATGTGTTAAATCTACAAATTAATAATCCTGATGATAGAGTCTCAAGATGAAAACTATGTGGGAAAGCTACATTTGATGCTAACAGTGGTACTAATATTTTTGAATCTAATGTTATATCATTTGATAGTGCCAACATTAATTATACTAGATGCCAAATGCAATATGATTTTTTCTTCTTACCAATTCAATTAGAAAGCCATCAGTTGGTGAATGATAACAAATGTGGTAAAATAAAATATCATGTAGAGCATGGGTCTAGATTTTTTGGTGGTTGTCACTTATTTTTATCACATGATAAAAAAAAATTAGATTATACCTGATTTCTAGATGCATAATAATGGAGAATGCACTGGTAGTATTGAGCATAGTAGATTGATGAAATATATCAACAGATTTTGTCAAGCAGATTTTAATAATATTTTCAAATTGGATTTAGTATAGTGTGATGAAAACCAAGTTTATGATAGAGGAAAACAAAGGATTTTCTTTTTTGGTGACCTAGTTCCATCAGCTATGGTGTGATTTTCTAAATCATACCAATTCAATGGGAAGAAAGAGTTTGACTATGTACCTAATGGACAAGATACTCAGTCTGCTTGCACCAAAGATTTGAATTCTTGTAAAGAAAAATATGGTGGGTGAGAATCGAGAATTTCTAGTGCATGGACAATTTTGAAACACTTATTTTCTTAAAGAAGATAAATTCCATGCACAATAGTTTAGGGTTTTCCTGATTTTGGTTTTCATTATTTTGTACAATTTTGTGTTTTTGGTCTGCACCATAGATAAATGTTTTGGATTCTTGCGATTTCTAGTTAGTAATTCATCCCCAACTAGAGCCACTGTTAGGACTAGAATTTTTTACCTGGTCTATATTCAATGCTTGTCAAACCCTAGCTCCAAAATTCCACTTAAAGAATTCTAACCCCTGCACTATTCATTTTCTAGGTCTAAAATTCATGTTATATCTTTTCCCAAGACATCTTTCATTATACATTTATGTTGTTACCCTACCCCAAGCTAGTAGAAAAGTTCATTTTGTCATTATCCCATTTAAAAAACCTATTACTTAAATTGTCACCAAAAAATTTCCATTTAAATACTTAATTTTTTTCTCCCATAGTCATTGTTTTAGTGAACTCATACTTATTATCATACCCCAAATATGAAATAACTCATATCAAGGAGAATACATTGCATTGACATGAGTCAATTTGAAGTCCCTTAGATGGAACGATATGCCTTTAAACAATAACATTCATGGCTCCAGTTTTGAAGGTATTCATATGATAGGCTTGTTAGTATGTCAAAGTGACTATACACTATGTTGAAGAGAGTTATTTCATGGTCCCTTTGAAAAATTGACAAATAGAAAGAGCATAAATCAGAAGGAAATACATGTATCGGTGAGAGGTAATTAAGGGTCCCTTTGATAAAGCAATACATGTTGAAGACATAACATCTTATAATCTCATTGACCAATAGTGAAATGTGTAAAAACATCATAATGACTAAGGAGTATCAAATACATGGTGTAATAGTAACCCAAGAGAAGGTTTGAATGAGATAGAAAATAAGCACATCAAAGAGAGATGTAAATATTAGCCTGAGCATAACAATAGTCCCTTCGAAACCCTGAAGGATAATAAAAGTATACTATTAGAATTCATCGAATGGAGAAATGGACATCGACAAGAGTATAATATAAGTCACTTCGATGCAGTGAAGAAAGAGTAAGGGTTTCACATGAGTAACATAGGAATGAGAAAGGTCATGGCACAAGGCATTGAACTGATGATGGAAAAATCCCAAGCTGACAAGAGAAAGAGTTGATTGTGACCATAGAAGAGGGAAAGCTTGATTAGAAAAGTGAAATGGTGAACACTGGCAGAGATATGGGAATGAATAGAGATGAAAACATATGGAGTACAAAGGGGCAAGCAACTAAATAAATATTGCAACATGTTGTACCAAAGGATTGGAATACGAAAGGTCACATTTTAGACTGTGAATAGTCTGAAGCTTGTTGCTTCCTTCGTTCCTATAAGAAGGAAACCAAAGACCGTGGGGATTTCCCTCTTGGGGGGAATTGGATTTTGGAAAAGGATATTGTAAAGGCCTATTTTCTAAAGCATATCAATTGAATTTTGGTTGTCAATTACTTGCTAAATATCATTGATAAAATTTTACCTGGTTGTCTCTATTTGTTTTCGCCTTGGTTGTCAATTACTTGTTGAATATAGTTGATAAAATTTTACTTGGTTGTCTCCATTTTTTTTCTCCTTATTATTCAAATTAACATATCAAGCATATGCCTAGTTTTTCAAAATACCATTCATGTTGTGTGTGATTTGTTTAATAGGGTTTCTTCAAGAAATAATTAAATTCCTTTGAATAGGTCATAGTAATCTGGAGGATTCAATTGGATAAATAAGAACATGATAAAAGATTTTTTTTATATTTATGCAAGTCATAAATAGTATTGTGCCAAGTGATTTGAGTTATACCTAGAAGGAAGACACATCAATTTTAATTTTGACACTATTACCTAGAAAAGACACTAATCAATTTATTTTCCAAAACCATCCCCTGTATCATATTCTAAAATTCAATTTAATTTTTTTATTGCAGGAGTGGAGGTATTTGTAGTAGGAAAATCTAATTCAAAATCATATGCCACTTTGAAGTAGATTGAATAGGATGATTTAATTGAAATAATTGCATAAAACTCACAATCTCCTCAATATTCACCAATCAGTTTTGAGGATTTAACATTCAATAGTGAACACAAGGTAATATCCACCTAGGCATAGCAAAGCCTAAATTTTAGGGAAATCTAATCATTTTAATTGATTTTGTTCATTGGCCAATTCACTTGTAAAACCCAATTATAAAGATTGACATACTTTTAGGATTTTGCAACCTATCAATTTGGGAACCAACAGGATAGATGTTGGTTTTCCTTGGGAAAACACATAAAGTCTTGTAAAATATCTAGTTAAAATAGGACCAAGATTTCAATTCAAGGATTGTAAAGTCTTTATGAATATGATGTGATAGGGAAAAGTCTTCAAAGTGTAATAGAATATGTTTTATGTTGCTAGTTGTGTGAATTTAAGAAAAAAAATATAATGATAGATTTATCATCTTTATTTTAAGGATGCTTCTTTTAGTACTAAAATTGATAAATAAAATACATAGTAAGAACAATTAATGTGTATTGGATTTTAGTCTTTTGCGCTCATGGTAGAAGCCAAGTTTTTTTTTTAAAAATGAAGTGAATAAAATGCCACTTTAGGGTTAATGGATTACTTTGGAAGTGAAGATAATAATGCATGGGTGGGGTGCAATTTATCTTCATAGAAAACTTTCATGATTCTAGTTTTGAAAATAAATTCAAATCAAAGATTAAATGCAAAGTTTTGAATTTTAAATGACTAATGGTTAGATATATATTTATGTAAAAGTATAAAATTGTGTATATCCATCTAAATACCACAACTATTTCCTATATATCGTGTTTGAAAATAATATTTTCTTATAATATAAATACATTAAACATTTTATAATAAATTTATTCAATAAAATTTTATATGATTATAACCTAATTTAAAATATATAAAATATATACATATTTATTACATACTAATTATTAACTTATTAAAGAATTATTAAAGCAAAATTTAAAAAAATATAAAAATAAAATTAAGTGAAAGTAGCTCAAACCCCCCTTGGTCGACCCCATGGGTCACAACGATGAAAGTTGTAGCCATGGGGAGAGGGTTCAGCCCCAAAGGGGGTGGCATCCCCATATAACACCATACTTTATTTAATAAAGTTTTATTAAAAGAAAAGACTAAACCCATTATTAATTGATATATTCAAATCAACTCATCCATGTAAGGTTTTATTGGATCTGCTAGTCCTCGTGTCTTTTCTCCAACCTATGATCTAGAATCTAAAATAGGATAGAATAAAAATTTAAATAAACAAGAGCTGCAGAGCAGCGAAGTTTCTGTCAAAAAGTGCAATAATAGTCTTATTTTGATTTGTTGTGTCTGCTATGTTTTAGCAACAACATTGATATTATAAAAACTTAATAGTAATCTTGAAATTTTTCAAATGGTGACATGTAAGATTATAAACAAATTGTTGTAATAATTGTTGGATACTTATAAGCATGATATAATGATTTTTCTCAAAATGAGAACAATGGCATGGGTAGATTAAGTCACATCATCATTTGTAGCATGCCCATCTAGGATTGCATAAAAAACAAAGTCATGCTTTTTTGGAGGTTCGTATTGATCTATGATATTTAGAAAAGTGGAGAGCCTAAATGAGAAAATTTAAAAAGATAAGATTCAAATGAATGTGAAATCTATTAGAATTTTAAAGGTTTATAATATTAGAATTTTAAAGGTTTATAATATTAGAAACCATACAAAACTTAAGATAGGACTTCTAATATACAATCATTTTTTTTCTTTCCAACGTTCACTTATGCATCCATATTTCATTGCAATCATCTTTGTATGACCTAGGTCAAGATAACTTGTGTGTGCTCAATTAAAAATAGCTCTAATTTTAACCCTAACCTTGATCATAGCCCTAACCCTAAGCCTGACTATAATTGAAACCCTAACTGTAAGCCTGACTATAATTCAAACCCTAATTGAACTCTAACCCTATCTCTAATTTGAACCATAATCCTAACTATAAATTTAATTCTTAACCTAATTCTAATAGTAACCCACCTTAATTTTAACCCTAATTCTAATATGAATCCTAATCCTAATTCTTACCCTAACCCTAATTCTAATCATAACCTTGATTGTACTTTGAATATAACCTTAATTTTAAGTCTAACAATAATCCTAAATTCTAACCCTTACCTTAATCCTAATTCTAACTATTATTTTAACCCTAACCCTAACCCTAACTCTATCCCTAACCCTAACCCTAACCCTAACCCTAATTGTAATTCTAATGCTTACCCTAACCGTAATTCTTACCCTAATTCTAATAGTAACCTAATTAAAAGAATTTTGAACATTTTGAAATCCATATAAATTTTTTAATGCTTTTTTTTAACTCATGCTTTTAATTTAAAAATTAATTCTAACTATGATTTAACCCTAACATTATGTTTTCTTTTCTAAGTTTATTAATGTTGTCTACCACTTACTTGACTAATATAATAGTTTAAAAAAATAGTTTACATACCCATTTTAACAACTTGTCTCTTGTAACCATTGTATACATTATTTGTTTATCCTATTTGCATTACTTATGAATAAATATTATTTGTTTATTTTTTGGGTGTTTTAAAATTTTAAAATATATTAGATGATACTATTTGACTTGTTATATTTTTATATAGTTCTCTATATATTATAATAATTTTATTTTGAATAATATATCATCTTATTACGATATTTTTTTATAGGAATATTTATTAATTTCAAATATTTTAAAATATAAATATAAAAGATCTTTTTAGAATTTTTATCTTCAAATATTTATAGAAATCAATTTAGGTTAAGATATTGGAAATCTTTTCATCATAAGCATAAAGTTCATTTTGAGTCACTTGGTTATTTTGTTGTACCAACTGCAATCTAAAAATGGTTAGTATTGTGATTATATTTTTTATTCAAAAATGCATCGTTAAAACCATTTTCCTCTTAGTGGATGCCATGCATTGGCATTGTCGTGTTTCATTTATACTTAAAAGTAAATTTGTAGCTATTAATTTTTATGAGATTTTTACTTTTAAAATTTGTTACTTCAAATAACTAAATTAATTTGTATGTTTGTTTTGGGAATTTGTAGAATTTCATTTTTATTTATTCTTATGAACACTAGTTTTGAAAATTTTATGAAAGCTTTTGTTAATTATCATTCTTGAAATTTTTTATTTAAAAATTTCAATAATTACCTCTTGTCAAATATAAATTAAATTTATAGTATTCTAACATTCTCAAAGAAATATCCTATGTTATATTTAAATAAATTTACATACTACTATAGGAATCTATGTTGAACCCAAAAAATTTAGGTTATAACTGCAAGAATCTATTGCTTAACCTAATAAAATTCAACAAAAAAAATGAATCATAATGAGTTCTTTTTGTATATTTTATTTTTTCCAATTATACTTAACCCTAAAATGATTTTAACTATGTTATAAAAGTTAAAAACAAACTCTATTACCATAAAGAAATTTTATTTAAATCCATTTAATGAGAAATATTTATGTATCTGATAAAGAAGATATAACTTTGATAAAGAAGATACATCTTTATATAAAGAAAGGGTTAGAATTGTATAACTAACTGAATAATTTAAAATTAATAATGCTTCGTCTTAGATTATGAAAGAAATAGAAGAAATAAATACAATTGAAAATAAGGAGGAATTTCATTATGTTTTTTTGTTTATCCTTACAGTAACAAAAAGCATTTTAAATCATATTTTGTAATGAACAAACAACATATTAAGCCAATACAGAAGAAAATGGCACATAAATCAATATATACTATCTTAAAATTATGAGGTTATAGTTACATTTAATATTACAATATTAAATTTGTTTAAAACATTTTGCAGAGAAGACAATGGATTTATAGAGGAAATTTTTTAAATCTATACAAAAATTAGGTTTGAACCGAGATTACCTCTAAGAAGGAAAACTTACAAAATTTGGACGTTTTAAATGGAATCTGCATTAACTTAGGAGACATATTTTTATATATTGAGTGCTTTGTTTGAGTCATTTGGACCAACTTTTACTAAGCAAAAAGGAATCTCTTTTGTATGACCAATAGGAATTACCATACTGCTGAATACCATCAATTAGTAAGATTTACTCCAAAATGTTACATAAAAGTCCATAAGATTTACTATTCAATATAAGATGTCTTGGCTCCAAAATACCCCTCTAATAGAGACAGAATAATTGATATGCAAAGAAATAGAATAACTGATGCAAAGTCAGAGGTGCAGGACATTGATAAAGAACATCTAGGATGGTTGCTATGCTTACATAAATGAGGAAAACAATGTCATGCCATCTAAGAACATTCCACACACTATGATGTTGATTTCCACTGCCTGTGTACTTCATGTCCATGTGCAGTTATACTTTAGTGGGTTATTTTCAAATAAGAAGAGGTAATGCGCACAATTAGCCAAATGTTTTTATCAAATTTCACATTCCATTGTTCACTATTACATGAAATTTCATATTACCTTTTTGAAGAAAAATTTTCTGAGAAAATATCTTTTAATATCTAGGATTAACTCTACAAAAGCAAGGAATTTGATGTCCAAAACTATTATACAAACAAATATATCTTTAAGATTGACCTTCAAAGGGCTATTAGAATTAGAGATGTACAATATTCACAACAATTACTATTCAATTCTAATAAAAGTAGACAACATTTAAAGAGGCCATTGAAATCAATAATCACCCCTCCAACCTTAATCGGGATGGAGGTTGGGCTTTGAGTTTCTCTTGGAAACCCCTCCTTAACAACCTCAATGCCTTCCCTCCTAATCCCTAGTAATCCCCTCTCCCCCGTCTGGCTGTGCCAACCCTGCCCCATCCCACCTTGCTTGGTTTTCCCCTTCCCCTGCTCTTTCGGGTTTCCCGGTTTACTCTCCATCCTCCTCATCCCACCTGTGCTTTCCCTTCCTTTCTCTTCCATGCTCCTCCCACTTTCTTGCCCTTCCTCGTTTCTCTTTCCCTCATCCTTTTCTTCTCGTAGTCACATTTTTTCTCTTATTTATCTCTTATTCTCGTTGTTCTTCTCCATTCTTGTTTAGTTTTAGTTCCTTTTCTATTTGTCTTAATTTGTGTCTCTTTTTTGGTTTTATTTATTGGGTCGCGTTTTCTTGTACTCGATATTTCAATTGTTTCCTTCATGTTCTTAATCTTAATTTCTCCTTTCAAATTCTTGTCATAATTTATATCTCCTATTTAGTTTCTCTTAAATTTGTCCTTTTCACTTATCTTATTTAGAATTATCCAAACCTTACTTCATCTTCTCGTTAATTTGTCTCTTTCACTTATTTTTGTAGAATTATGTTATTGAATACGGTATATATTAAATTTCATATATATATATATAGCCATTATTTTATTAATAATTGTTATTTCAATATTTTAATTATAGAATATCCTAAGATAATATATTATATTTCTTTATTGTTATTTCAATATTTAAATTATATAATATCCTAAGATAATTGTTCTTAATATTTATAGCCTCAAATTATAAAAATTTTGGCAAATATTATATTTATATATTAATTTTTCTTAAATTTGTTTTTGTTTTATTTTAAGTTTTAAGATTCTATTTCAGGTTAGATTTTATTTACGTTTGATATTTAGGCTAAATATCTAGCCTAAATATCAATTGATCAATTTCTTTTTATAATTTTTATCTCCCTTTAAGTTTCTCTTAAATCAGTCTCTTCCCTTATTTTGTTTTGAATCATCTTACCTTATTATGGTGTCTCTTAAACTTGTCTTTTTCACTTATTTATGTATAATTATCTCATTCACCACACATTTATTTATATAATAATTAAACATTATATTTTTCTTTGGAATTTATGAACCCCTAAATAGGAGATTTAATATATAAATACAATATTTACCATATTTTAAGTTTTAATTTAAGGTTTGAGATATTTTAAGATTAGATAAACATTATATTTAATTTATTTAAATATCTAGCCTAAATATCAATTGATCAATTTATTTTTATAATTTATATCCCCTATTAAGTTTCTCTTTAATCTACCTCTTCCCTTATTTTGCTTTGAATCATCAAACCTTATTATGTTTTCTCTTAAACTTGTCTTTTTCTCTTATTTATGTTTAATTATTTCATTCACTACATATTAAATTTACATAATATTTAAACTTTATATTTTTCTTTGGATTTTATGAACCCCACATAATTATATAATAGTTGTAAACATTTTATTTACATATTAAGTTTCTCTTAATTTGTCTTTTCTATGGTTTAATTTAAGATTTGAGATATTTTAAGATTAGACAAACGTCTCTTAAATTGGTTTTTTTCACTTAGTAATTTTTACTTTTGTGTCTCCTATTAATTCTCTCTTAATCTTGTATCTTTCTCTTATTGATTTTGATTATCATGTTTTTTCTCAATTTATATTTTTACCTTTGTCTCTTTCTTTCTCCTTTCAATTGTTCACTTTGATTTCTATTTTTACCATAGTGTTCTCTTTTGAATTTTTCCCTCTCATTTATGAATTTCTTTAGTTGGTTCTGGGATCTTTTCTTTAATGTAAAGGTTCTCATGTCCTTTTGCTGAATTAGTTTTGTGTTTTTTAGGTTCTCTCATTAATTTTCTTCTTTGTAATTTCTCCAATCATTTCTCTCCTTCCCTTGACTTTCTCATCTTTTTGGTTCTCGTGCCTTACAACCTTCCCTCACCACCCTCTCCTCTATTTCTATGAGTCTGCTATCTATTATTCATGTCTCTCTCTATCTGCTAATCATCCTGATGATGGATCATGGAGTATGATCCGAAACGTTGATGGAAAAAATTGCACACAATTTTATCCAGAAATCTTGATTATTAACATTTAACAAGGCGAATACTACTAGCAATCCTACATTCTAGATGCAATGTTCTTGACTTTCTTACAAAGCCTCTCATGTGAGAAGTACACATTATGAAATAGGCATTACTTAAATGCAACTTACTCAGGAAGGGTCAAACTTATTCAAGGTAATGTTTATCAAGAATACTAAAATTCATTTCTAAACTTGTATGGGTATAACTATCTGCTTGATCATTGTATTCTATACATTGTACAATGACTCTATAAACCCTTAGACTATGTAAGGAAAACTACTTCAAAGACCAGATAAATGTCATGGCTTTAAGTCAGACGTCCTCTTGTACAAGACTTTAGATTGTAGTCAAACCCAAAAAATTAAACTCGAATTAAAAAAAAATTGAATAACTTTGAATCAGGCACACCCAAAACTTAAAACTCAAAATAAACCCAAAAAAATTGAATAACTCTGAATAAGGCATAACAACCCGAGTCTTTTTCAATTGAATGGATACTGGCATACTTTCTGCTTCTATTTTGTTAATCTCCAAAGTTTACCTAGATAGAATTGACAATAATACTCAGCTTAACATTGTGCCCAATCGATCTAATCATGATAATTACTCTTTTATGAACAAGAGCTGGTGTGGAATTTTTAAGATTCAGTTGCTTTATTAAAAAAAAAATGTAAAATACATTTAAAGGCCTGGTAGGTAAATTAACTACCCTAATTTAGTACTGTGACATATCTCAATGGGTGGCCGGAGTGCAAAAGCAACTATTTTTCATTGGTTGATAGCTAAATCTAGGAAAGAACACAATCAATTATATTCATTTCATATGGTATCAGAGCCGATGGTGTTGAAATTTGGCACAAGTTCGAGTCAAGGGTGAAAAGGCATCTACGTCAAAATGCGTGTGCAAATCGTGACTATTTTGTGCGTGCCTGGGATAGATTAGCAGAAGGCATGGGTTGTGATGGAGAATAATCTATCCTCCTGAAAAACTTATCGCTCTCTACGCTGGTTGCTACAAGCTAAAAAAAGCCACTAAAATTTGTGTTGGCTGCGTAACAAAAGAGGCGAATTTAAAGGAAAGTATTTCACTATTTGGTATTGCAGTCTATCATTCTATTTTTTTCTTTTATCATTGTTCTCTTCTGCATCGACATCCCATAGGCTACTATTAATAGGTTGACATAACTCTAGAGATAATGAAGACATCAACAGAGGCATGAAAAGTTGTAGGGTTTGAGAGATAGAGAAATCTATTATTTCTGGAAATCATTGGGTGTAGAGAAGATGTGGTGCCAATAGAAGTTTGTATGAGAATTGTTAATAGGAAATCATTCTGCAGAATAGGAGAGTTATAGGCGTAACATAGAAATAAAAGAGCCATGTAAGGTGTTGGATTTTACAGTGCAATATGTGATCTTGTGCTATGAGAGATTAAAAAAAAAATCTAGGAAATAACATGGCATAGATCTCTACTTACGATTAATATTCACTTAAAATGGAGCTAAATAGGCTAGACGAAAACTTGTTGACTTCCATTGCTCTGTGTAGTAGAGATTAGAAGCAGGATGCCCACCCAAATGGCTTAATAACAGGAATGCCAAATCCCGGATGTCTTGTAATATCGTTATCCTGGAAACAAAATGCCCATTTTCTAAGGAGCAATGCTTTAAGCAATTTAAATGGGATCACATACCTTCCCACAAACACCAAAGTTAATAAAGCACAGAAAAAGCAAAGAAAGTATGGCTATGACCACCAAATGCTAACATATAAAAGCATGGATGAAATCCAGGATTTTAGTACTAGTTTGTGCCATAACAATATCATACAACATCGCTCAGAAAGTGTAAGAACATAAAAGAGAAGATATATGCCTTCAACTCTCGGTAGCATAAAGACAGTGAATCTACAAGCATAAATGAAAAAATTAAACCTAATGGATCTGCAATTTAAACACCCTAAAATAAAAAGGGAGGTAAAAGGGCTTATGAAGAATGTGGTTCATAAGTTGTCCTAAAACATCCATTCACACAAAGCAAATAAACTTAAATCCAACCATGTTGCATGAAAAATCGATTAGAGTAAAAAAAACTTAGGAACGACAAAGTGGGTGTTGGGCAGAGAGAGAGACTACTTAGTTAGAAGAGCTCGAATTGAATGCCGAAGAAGTGATTGATAATGGCCCTTCCCAAACCATAACTACCCAAAAAATACAAAGAGGGATAGCCCCTTAATCTTGCTTGTTGGGAGGACCTAAAAATTTAAAAAGTGCATGGAATCATCCAACACTTCCGAATGTTGTAGAGTATTCAATCCTCTAAAATTGTAGATGAGAGGCTAGTGGTAATTTGACCTTGGGAGAGTGGCCCTTGGATAGCTTGCTGAACAAATTTGTCTCCTTCCTGAAGAAAAACCCCATCCGTGAAATTCAATATAATGGCGACAACAATACAACTAGAAGCAGTTAAAATCTCTTCTTTGAAATAGTTAAATTTATTGGTAAATCTCTTGTTTGAAGTGGGAAAATCTGTTTTTGCCTCTATTATCGGCACTACAGTAATGGAAGCGCATTAATCGCTCTTATCAGGTGAAATTTCCCTACCAATAAGATGGTAGAGAAATAATTTTTCATAAATGTTTTGTTATAAAATTGGCATCTATACATTGACAATAGCTAAATATTTTTTAAATAGAAAAACTAATTCAGTTCTTATTGGTTAGAAAAAGAATTATTAATAACTAGTTAAGAATAGGCTGTGCCTATAGTTTCCTTGACAAAAACTAAAAATTAATGGTAATATGTATATGTATAATAAATTTAATCATTCATATTGGATGAAAGGTCCCTCTGTAACCTACAATAAAAAAATTATATGAACCTACAAAGGTTTTAAATGGACTAAAAAAAGAACTTCAAAAGATTTATAATAGCAAATTAAAGAAGCAAAGATCCATAAAACAATAGTTCTAAGTGCAAATAAATAAAAATAGAAAAACACGTGAATACCAAGTGGAAAAAATAAATTTCAAGGAAAAGATAAATTTATAAATAATAGAAAATAGTGATAAGTTAGTTGAAAAATAGTTTTTAATTAGAAATTAAAGTGTTCATTAATTATTGTTCTTTCTATTGTTGTTTTAAAATTTAAAAGATTTTTTTAAGAATTAATTTAAGAAAATTTAAATAAACTTCTTAATTATTAAGATTTCATTTTCAATTCAAAATTTAAATGTGATATGCCATTATGATTAATAGAAGTAGTTTTCTATTTAACCAATATTCAATTTGGATGGCCAAGAAAATACAAATAGAAGTAGGAAGTCATTCGTGAATTGCAATTAAGGAAGTTAGTTCTTATTTAGTCTAAGTTAAATAAATTTTAAATTAAGTTAAATCTAAATTTTAATCTAATATTAAAGAATTTAAGAGGAACATACAAGTCCTTAATCTATGATGGAAAATTTAAGTTCTCAATCAATGATCACTTTGTTTTGTAAATAAATTAAAGGAAAGAAAAAATGATTACTTAAATTTAACATGATTAGTTTTTCAAGGAGCAAGATAATTATTTCCTAAGATAATTTATTTAATCAAGATTTCAATAGTGTTTAAAATATCATCACTTAACTATTTTTTGTCATCGAAATAAAGCTCTTGCTTTAGTTTGTAGGTAATTAAAATTCTCCTTGTTTATGATAACTTTAAGGGCTAGTAGTGAGTTGATTAATTGTAAGCTTTAAAATTCAATAATATAACTATTTAAGTAGGATAAATTATTTTAAGTACTAATTATCATCCTAGCTAAACTATAATTATTGTCAAATGCTAGTAACACTTGATTGGTGCTATACTTGATTTGTAGCAACCCCCATGTGTTGTATTTTGTTGTTGTCCTTCCTTGATGGATTTCGATAACTGTATATTTTGTATTTGCACTATTCGTCCTTTTATTTTTTTGTATTGACACCTAAGAGGTGTAATTTCATGACTACTATGCTAGATTACATGTTTACATGCTTATGTGTTTATATGTTGTTATGTTGTTGACATGATTATTGTTTATGCTAGATTTCATGTTTACATGGTTAGTTATTATGTTGGATTACATGCTTATATTTTTATATATAATTTTCTTTGTTTATGTATGATTATGGATAGGAAAATGACAATGTCGTAACACTCATAACTAAGAGGCTTACAATATCATGACCCTTTTTCCTAATGATTGATGTTGCTTTAGATATATGATATATGATATATGCACATGTACTTTGACGTTTGATTGGAGTAATGCAGGCACTGAGTATCGACTTCGCCTAGATTCATAGGCCTGAGCATGATCTCATTCCCCGATGGTGGTTACTAGAGGTATTCACAGGCCAAATGTCTCGTACCGTAGCCCATTGCACCCTGTTAGTGCAGTGTTTATGTGTTGTTGTCTTACCATCTGGTTACCTAACGGTAACGCTCGGAGCACCTTTCTGTTGTAAGTGGGTTACCAGTATGTCTTATTGAGGTATTTTGTCTTGTTTTCATTAACCCTTTATGTGGTTATATATATATTTAATTGATTGTCGGTGTCTTGATGTGGTTTATTGGCATCTTCATGTGATTTTAAATATGGTATTTTATGGTGGCTAATTGTTTGGGGATTTGAATTGTTATTTTCTTGAGGTTCTAAATATTTTATTTAAATGATTTATTAATCCTTTTGGGGGAGCCTTGTGTATTTTAATGTTGCATATTTAGTGACTTTAATTAATTGTTTTATTTGAGAGCTTTAATAGCTAGTTTTATCAAATGCTTTATTTCATTTTTTATGGTTTGGAGAAAATATAAAAGGAAAGGAAGATTTGTTTGAGGGGGATTATTTTTTATTTTGGAGGAAAGAAATTTTTTCTATTTGAACAGAGGAGGAACCCCATAATTTGGGCAACTAAGTTGGAGAGATTTGTGGTAGTTTTCTGAGAAGAAATTTGTGGGTAGTAGATTGTTGAAATCAGCGTGCCATTTCTTACTTGTTGTCCAGTTTTGGAACCTAGTCCTGTCTTCTACATTGAGCATTCCTCCATTTTTGTTTTGGGGAAAAATTGATGTATTTTCCTGTTATTCTTCAATCTTGTGTGGCTGGTAATCTAGGCATTCACTCATGTTACATTTGTGCCTTGAATCTCTTTTAAGATCTGGGTTACTTTTATTTTGCGAAAATTTGGAGGAACTCCTTTATTTTATTTTTGTGATTGCTTGGGGTTTGGTTAATGGTTTTTTTGAATTCTATTTGTTGCTTTGTATTATTTTGTATGGCAGATTTTTGTACATTTCTAGCAAATCTGAAATGGGTTGTTGGAAAAATCTAATTTTTGGGCTCTTTCATATTCTTTTTTTTTTGCCCAATTTGTTAAAATGCATTTTTCTTTGTTTATCATTACCCTCTTGTTAAAAATAAAAAAAAAGGTGGATTCTATGTAGAAATTCCCAAATCTCAACTGGGTCTTTGGAAGATTTTAATTTTGCGCACTTTCTTTTTTTGATGTTTTTTCTTGCCTAGCTTGGCAAAATGACATTTTTCAGAACAACACCTCATTTTTTGTTCTAAACTCAAAAATTGAAGGTGGATTCCAATTAGAAATTTCAAAATATGAACTAGGTCAAGCTTAGAATTTTAATCCGGGCACTTTGAAATTTTTATGTAATTCTTTTATGCCTCTATTTCATTATGAATTTCAACTGTTTAATATTTCTTCTTACAACACTATTGGCTTGGCTGTTTTAAAGGGTTTCTATGATGGAAATTTGTGGCTTTCCCTTTGTTTCATGTTTCTTTGGATTCCTCATTTGGTTAAACGAGATGAGCTTAGGTCTAGGTATTTAGAGTGGTCATATGGAGTGGCTCTCTATGGGCTTAGGGCCCACAAATGGCTGCCAGGGGAACTAGTAGTAGAGTTAGAGTAGACAAGTGAGAACTAAATAAAAATAATGGGGTAAAATACTAATAATATAATGAGTCCTCACGCATGGCCTTGAGAAATAGTAAAGGCTAAGGATGCACTTGAGAAGGCCCATCCGTCTGTGGGGCGTTGAGTTATCTATTTGTGGGGTGTGGATTCGAGCATGATCGAGTCTCCTCGTCCCTATGAGAGGTATACTTGATTCTATGTGGTGTCATCCCTTTGAGCATGCATTATGGAACTCCATCTAATATGCACTCTAGTACCTAGCACCTTAGTAGTCGTGAGTAGTACCTGACATGATATTGGATGAGCATCACTTGTTATGGCATTAGCAATGTGCATTGTATTCTGTGTTTGCCCCATGACTGATGTGAGTGTTAGCCTTAATTTTCCCTTGTCTTGTTACTTATGTTTGGGCCTTGTGACTATCTCCAAGCACGGTGGGGTGGTCTCTTTTGAGCCCACATGGTAGGGAGGCGTTTCCACCGCCATTGGGGACCGGTGTATAGGTTATTGGAGCACTAGTTGGAGTCATCCCATCTTATGTATTTATCTTATCAGATGATGTATCTTATTCATGGTACAACTATTGTATTCACACTTATTCCTTTATGCACATTGTACTCTCTTGAGAGAGAGAAAGTAATCATAAATTTAATGAGAAGATATGTGATGTTTTATGTTTGGCTTGCGAGTTCCGGTGTTGGTATCGGACTTGCATATACTATGGTGATTATTTTATGGCCTTTCTTTCCCAAGTATCTTGCAAAAAAAAATAGAGCTATGGTTGTATATTCTTCCTTCATGCATAAAGTTGTTAGGTTTCTAGCGCAACACAACTTGTTGTTATTGATCTGTGTTGCTGTTGCTAATTTTTCTAGCACAACGTAGCTTGTTGTTATTAATTTGTGTTTTTGCTGCTAAGGTTCCTATCGCAACACAACTTGTTGCTATTAATGTGTGTTGTTGCTGCTAAGGTTTCTGGCATAACACAACTTACTATTATTGATCCGTGTTGTTGTTGCTAAGGTTTCTAGTGCAATGCAACTTGTTGTTCTGTGTTGTACCATGATAATTTTGGAACACTAGCATAGAGTAATTCTGGAGCACTGGTACAAGGTAATTCTGAAGCACTGGCGCAAGGTAATTCTAGAGCTCCGAAGCAGGAAGTTCCAAAGAAAAATTTCTAGAGCTCTCCTATTTGCTCGTATTTGGATTTTTCTTTGGAGGTTTAACTAGTCCTCCCCTCTTGGTTGTGCACTCAGCCATTCTTGGTCTTGTATGTTGTCAATCTATCGTATCAATAATTGCTTTATGTGTAAGTTATTCTTCTTGTTTTAATTTTTTTTTTTTTTATCTTGTCCTCTTCTAGCTCTTAACCTTCAGGGTTGCGTAGCAGGATGTTACATCTGGTATCAGAGCCCATGTTCACACACTATGAGCTTTGGTGTACCTGATCCTTCTATGTTATATTGTGTTTGGTGTGTGTGGCGTGAGCTTGTTATATTATTTTATAGTCTTGTTGTTATGCTTTCATGCCATAGTATTGTGAATAGGTCATCCTTGTGATGATCTATTTTGATGTGTTCTTTATTTTCTTCAGGATGCCTCCTAGGGGTATAGCTAGAGGCGGAGTTAGATGTAGAGCCTCTATTGTTCGTCGTAGCATGCAGCTTAATGTCAATCAGGGAAATCAAGGTGAACGATAGGGGGAACAACGTGTTGAGAACCAAGCCAAAGGGCTCAGGGGTGCTAAGGCTTTAGCTCTTTTACAACAAATTGTGGATCATTTAGGACCTCGTCAGAAGGTATCTCATGAGGATGAGTCACACCCTCCTCATTAGGACAGTTGGGATGCTAGAGCTGAGCAGGAGCATTCCTGTATTTTGGGTCATTTGAGAGCTAATGTTGTGAGGGATAGGGTGGATGGAGACAATATTTTTGTAGGTCACATGAGGGATCTCCTTAGAGCCCATCCCCCTACCTTTGATGGTTCTGGTATAGGTACCAAGGCAAAGACTTGGTTGATCAATCTTGATCGATGCTTTGCTATGCATCCTTATAGTATTGATACTAGAGCTCAATGTGCCATTATGCATCTAAGAGGATTTGTGTCTACATGGTGGAGAGTAGAGGAGCAGAAGCTTCACCTAGAAATTGCTTCCATTTCTTGGGGACTATTCTTAGAGAGGTTTTGTGCACAATTTCTTTCTGACTACTATTGATAGAGACATGTTGATGAGTTCCATGAGCTTCGTCAGTTGACTATGATGATAGATCAGTACGAGCACCGCTTCTTTGAGCTTAAGCAGTATGCTAGCATTTTTGATGATGAGTTGATGCTAGTGCAACATTTTATCGGGGGCTTGAATTCCCATATTAGTGGTGGTTTTTGTGTGTTTGAGTTGAAGACCTTAGAGATCGCCATGGAGAAGGCAAGGTTGATAGAGAAAATCTGGTTAGAAGCTTTGGTGGTTAGGTAGGTGTTCAAATTGGTAGTGCCCTCCATTTAGGATCAGTTTCTCAGGGTACATAGTCTTAGGGATTTGGATCATCTAGATCTCAATCTACACCTTCTAGATCTAGTCAACGACATAGGCATAGGTCTTCTCAGTCTCAATAAAGTGGGTAGATTCCTAGTACTCCATTTTCTAGGGATTGACCGCATCATCGTTCTCGAAGTAGGAAACAGAGTGGTCTAGCATAGAATTCTTAGAGTGCACAATAGAGTTCTAGGGGTGAAGGAACCCAACAGTCATGTGCACCATTTTCAGGATGAGGTTTTAGAAGAGGTGGTTGTTTTTCTTGTGGGAAGCATGGTCATATAGCTATTCAGTGTCCTCAGAGATTAGTAGCTGGAGGTAGTCAGAGACAAGCTACTTCAGAGCCTACAATAGGTGATGTTGGTAGATCTCATAGATTTTTTGTGGCAACTGAGCATCAGGGCAACGTGGTTGAGTATTCAGGTGAGTTATGTGGGAATACCACATCTATTTTGTTTGATTCAGGAGCTTCAGATTCTTTTATTTCTCCTTTTCTTGTAGAGCATTGTGGACTCGTGGTGGAAAGGAAAGATGTTGGTTGGCATGTTGAGTTAGCTACTAGAGCCAAGGTGGTTGTAGACTCCCTTGTTCATGGTTGTGTGTTGGATTTGGGTACCTTCACTACCACAATGGATCTTTGTGTGTTTCCTTTGGGGACCTATGGGATTGTTTTAGGAATGGACTGGTTGGAGACACACCAAGCTAGTATAGGCTTTTGACGTAAGTTGGTTTAGTGTGTAGACAATGTTTGAGAGTGTGTTGAGTTAGTTGGGGTCCAGAGACCCATTTTTCTCTGTGTGATTTCAACCATGCAATTAAAATGTGCCATGCGACAAGGTTGTTAGATGTTTTCTATTTCGGTTAGTGATCTTGCTAAGGGTGGAATTCAGGAGGTATCTCTTGATGACCATCCTCTTCTTTAGGAGTTTTTGGATTTCTTTCTGAGTGTTATCCCAAGTATGTCGCCTAAGCATGACATAGACTTTCGTATTTATCTCATCCTTAGAGTGGAGCCTATCTCTCGAGCACCGTATCATATGACTACTCAAGAGTTGAGCAAGTTGTCATTGTAGTTAGAGGAGTTACTAGAGAAGGGTTTCATTCATCCTCGTGTATCCAATTGGGGAGCACCTGTCATCTTCATGAAGAGGAAGGATGAATCTCTTCACTTGTGCATTGATTATCGCTAGTTGAACAAAGTGATGGTGAAGAATCATTACCCGTTGCCTCAGATGGATGATTTGTTTGATTAGATGAGGGGAGCCAAGGTGTTCTCCAATATAGATCTAAAGTCAGGATACCATTAGCTTCACATTCATGAGGTAGACATTCATTAGATGACATTTCGTACATGCTATGGGCATTATGAGTTTGATGAATGGGGTGTTCTGCGCCAATCTTGACCAATTTTTTTTCATGTTACTTGTTGATATTTTGATTTATTCAAGGACTATGGAGGAGCATGAGGGCCATTTGCGACAAGTGTTGCAGTGCTTGTGAGATAATCAATTGTTCAAAAATTTGGCCAAGTGTGAGTTCTTCCAGACTGAGGTAAGATATTTGGGCCATATCATCTCAGGAGAGGGTATCTCAGTGGATCCTTTTAAGATTTAGGCCATTGTGGATTGGCCAGCACCAACGAATGTGATTGAGGTTCATAGTTTCATGGGATTGGCAGGTTACTATCAATGATTTGTGAGAGATTTCTCTCTGGTAGCCCATCCCATCACCTCTCTTCAATAGAAAGGGAATAATTTTGTGTGGAAAGATTAGTGTGAGTTAGCTTTTTCAGGATCTTAAGGAGTGGTTGACTAGTGCACCTATCTTAGTAGTGCCAGATCCTACAGGAGATTTTTTAGTTTGCATTGATGCTTCGTTGGAGGGTGTGGGGGTAGTTCTTATGTAGGAGGGATGAGTGATTGCATATGAGTCTTGTAAGCTAAATGATCATGAGTTGAACTACCCCACCCATGATTTGGAGTTAGTGGCTATCGTCCATGCACTTGTGCATTGGAGACATTTCCTCTTGGGACATCAGTTTGAGTTGCATAGTGATCATCACAGTTTGCAGTATATCTTCACTTAGCCGAATTTGAATGCATGGCAGTGTCATTGGATGGATTTCCTTTATGAGTATGACTTTGAGGTTCACTATATCTAGGGTAAAGAAAATGTTGTTGTGGATGCCTTGAGCAGGAGGAGATATGAGATCTCAGTTTTGTCCCTTGGAGTGGATTTGCAGAGCTGTATTTTGGAGTCACTCCCTAGTGATACTTGGTATCAGGAGGTGTAAGTGGAAATTGAGCCTAGGAGAGTCCTTGAGGGAAGGTTTGTAGGTTTCTCTCTCGAGCCTGATGGACTTTTGTGGCATCTTGGTCGCATTTATGCTCGAAATTCAAGTAATATTTGTTCCTTGGTTTTTTAAGAGGCCCATCGTGCACCCTATTCAGCTCATCTAGGTGTCATGAAGATGCATCCCAAACTTCAATAGTTGTATCATTAGGTAGGGTTGTGGCATCATATTGCCGATTTTGTGGCTCAGTGTCTTGAGTGCCAGTGGGTGAAGGTAGAACATCAACACCCAACAGGACTATTGCAGCCTCATTCCATCCCTAGATGGAAGTGGGATACGATATCTCTTTATTATATAGTGGGGCTACCTATGTCTTCACGTCATCATGATGCTATTATGGTTATAGTGGACAAATTTCCAAGCTGGCACACTTCTCACCCATAAGGTCTTCATACACTACAGTGTTTGTAGCTCGAGTGTTTATGGACGATATTGTGCGTTTGCATGGTATTCCTCATAGGATCATTTCTGATCATGATCGAATGTTCACTTCAGCTTTGTGGACTTATCTTTAGCATGATTTGGGAGCTCAACTTAATTTCAGCTTTGCATACCATCTTGAGACTGACGGATAGACGAAGTAGGTTAATCATTTTTTAGAGGATATGCTTCGGATGTACGTTATGGATCAACATTCTTGTTGGGAGGACTACTTGTACCTGGTTGAGTTTGCTTATAATAATGGGTACCATAGTTCTCTTGGTATGTCCCCCTTCCATGCCTTGTATGGTAGGCTATGTTAGACTCTGTTGAGTTGGGATTGCTTAGAGGACCGAGTTCTTTTGTGTTAGAGATGCTTTAGGATATGGAGTAGCAGGTAGTGCAGACTAGAGAGCAACTAGCTATAGCTTAGGATCGGCAAAGGAAGTATGTTGATTCCCATAGGTTGGACCGCCACTTCTCGGTGGGTGACCGTGTGTTTCTGAGAGTTCATCTGCAGAAGAGCCCCATCCATTATGGGAAAGGCTCAAAGTTGGCACCTCATTTTGTTGGACCTTTTGAGATCCTAGAGAGGATTGGACTAGTTTCCTATCACCTTGCGTTGTGACTGAGTCTATCGCGCATCCATGATGTTTTCCATGTAATTGTTCTTAGACAGTATATTCTTGATGTGACCCATGTTCTTGATTGGACTACTTTGTAGGTCGAGGTAGACATACATCTTTCCTTGGAGCCCGTATGAATCCTACAACGTCAGAGGTTGACCCTTAGGGGATGGGTCATAGAGTGGGTAAGGGTCTAGTGGGATCCTGATGGTGAGTCCTCAACATCTTGGGAAGATGCAGCGAGGATGAGAGACCTTTATCCATATCTTTTTGCAGGCTTCCAAGAGTAAGCCTAGTCCTAGGGGGGGAGGATGTAACAACCCCCATGTTTGTATTTTGTTGTTGTCCTTCCTTGATTTATTCCAATAACCATAGATTTTGTATTTTCACTATTCGTCCCTTCATTATTTTGTATTGACACCTAAGAGGTGCAATTCCATGACTGTTATGCTAGATTACATGTTTACATGCTTATGTGTTTATATGTTATTCTGTTGACATGATTATTGTTTATGTTGGATTTCATGTTTACATGGTTAGTTATTATGTTGGATTACATGCTTATATTTTTATATATCGTTGTCTTTGCTTATGTATGATTATGGACAATAAAAGGATGATGTTGTAACACTCGTAACCGATAGGCTTACGATATCATGACCCTTTTTTCCTAATGATTGATGTTGCTTTAGATATATGATATATGATATATGCACATGTACTTTGACATTTGATTGGAGTGATGTAGGTACTGAGTATCGACTCTACCTAGATTCATAGGCTTGAGCATACTCTCATTCCCCGATGGTGGTTACTGGAGGTAGTCATAGGTCAAATGTCCCCTACCCTATCCCATTGTACCCTATTAGTGTAGTGTTTCCATGTTGTTGTCTTATCATCCAGTTACCTAATGGTAATGTCTGAAGCACCTTTTTGTCGTAATTAGGTTACCAATATGTCTCATTGAGGTATTTTATCTTGGTTTTTTTTAGCCCTTTATGTGGTTATATATATTTAATTGATTTTCAGTGTCTTGATGTGGTTTATTGGCATCTTCATGTGATTTTAAATATGGTATTTTTTGGTGGCTACTTGTTTGGGGATTTGAATTGTTATTTTCATGAGGTTTTAAATATTTTATTTAAATGATTTATTAATCCTTTTGGGGGAGCCTTGTATATTTTAATGTTGTATATTTAGTGACTTTAATTAATTGTTTCTTTTGGGAGCTTTAATATCGAGTTTTATCAAATGCTTTATTTCATTTTTTATGGTTTGGAGAAAATATAAAAGGAAAGGAAGATTTGTTTGAGGGGGATTATTATTTTTATTTTGGAGGAAAGGAAATTTTGTTGTTTGCACAGAGGAGGAACCCCATGATTTGGGCGAGTGAGTTGGGGAGCTTTGTGGGAGTTTTCTAAGAAGAAATTTATGGGTAGTAGATTGTTGAAATCAATGTGTCATTTCTTACTTGTCTAGTTTTGGAACCTGGCCATGTCTTCTACACTAAGCATTCCTCCATTTCTATTTTGGGGAAAAATTGAGGTATTTTCCTTTTATTCTTCAATCTTGTATGGCTGGTAATCTAGGCATTCACTCATGTTACATTTGTGCCTTGAATCTCTTTTCAGATCCGAGTTACTTTTTTTTTGTGAAAATTTGGAGGAACTCCTCTATTTTATTTTTGTGATTTCTTGGCATTTGGATAATGGTTGTTTTGAATTCTATTTGTTGCTCTGTAGTATTTTGTATGGAATATTTGTGTACATTTCTAGCAAATTTGAAATGGGTTGTTGGAAAAATCTGATTTCTAGGCTCTTTCATATTCTTTCTTTTTTGCCCAATTTGTTAAAACACATTTTTCTTTGTTGCCCATTACCATTTTGTTAAAAAAAAAGAAGAAGTTGGATTCCATGTAGAAATTCCCAAATCTCAATTGGGTCTTTGGCAGATTTTAATTCTGGGTACTTTCATTTTTTGATGTTTTTTCTTGCCTAGCTTGGCAAAATAATTTTTTTCAAAACAACACCTCATTTTTGGTTCTAAACTCAAAAATTGTAGGTGGATTCCAATTAGAAACACCGAAATATAAACTGGGTCAACCTTAGAATTTTAATCCGGGCACTTTGAATTTTTATGTAATTTTTTTATGCCTCTATTTCATTATGAATTTCAGTTGTTTAATATTTCTTCTTACAACAATATTGGCTTGGCTATTTTAAAGGGTTTCTATGATGGAAATTTGTGGCTTTCCCTTTGTTTCATGTTGCTTTGGATTCCTCATTTGGTTAAACAAGATGAGCTTAGGTCTAGGTATTTAGAGTGGTCATATGGAGTGGCTCTTTATGGGCTCAGGGCCCGCAGGTGGCCACCAAGGGAACTAGTAGTAGAGTTAGAGTAGAAAAGTGACAACTAAATAAAAATAATGGGGTAAAACATTAATAAGATAATGAGTACTCGTGCATGGCCTTGAGCGCTAGTAAAGGCTAAGGATGCACTCACGAATGCCCATCTATCTATGGGGCATTGAGTTATCCATCTATGGGGCATGGATTCAGGCATGATTGAGTCTCCTCATCCCTATGAGAGGTGTACTTAATTCTATGTGGTTCCATCACTTCGAGCACGCATGATGACACACCATCTAATATGCAATTTAGTACCTAGCACCTTGGTAGTCGTGAGTAGTACCCAACATGATGTTGGATGAGCATCACTTGTTGTGGCATTGGTTGTGTGCATTATATTCTATGTTTTCCCTATGACTGATGTGAGTATTAGCCTTACTTTTAGTTTGTCTTGTTACTTCTATTTGGGCCTTGTGACTATCTTCGAGCATAGTGGGGTGGTCTCTTTGAGCCCACATGGTAGGGAGGTGTTGCCACCACCATTTGGGATTGATGTATAGGTTATTGGAGCACCAGTTGGAGTCATCCCATCTTATGTATTTATCTTATCAGATGATATATCTTATTCATGGAAAAGTTATTTTATTCATACTTATTCCTTTATGCACATTGTACTCTCTTGAGAGAGAGAAAGTAATCATAAATTTAATGAGAAGATATGTTATTTATGTTTGGCCTACGGGTTCCAGTTTTGGTATTGAACTCACGTATATTATGATGATTCTTTTACGACCTTTCTTTCCTAAGTATCTTGGAAAAAAAATAGAGCTATGGTTGTATATTCTTCCTTCATGCATCAAGCTATTAGGTTTCCGGTGCAATGCAACTTGCTGTTACTGATTTGTGTTGTTGCTGCTAAGGTTTCTGGCGCAACACAACTTGTTGTTATTAATGTGTGTTGTTGTTGCTAAAGTTCTAGGTGCAACACAACTTGCTATTATTAATCATTTTTGTTGCTGCTAAGGTTTCTGGCGCAATGTAGCTTATTGTTATTGATCTGTGTTGTTGTTGCTAAGGTTTTTGGCGCAACATAGCTTGTTGTTGTGTGTTGAAAATGGTAATTTCAGAGCACTGGTGCAAGGTAATTCTAGAGCATTGGTGCAGAGTAATTTTGGAGCATTGGTGTAGGGTAATTCTAGAGCATTGGTGCAGGGTAATTCCGGAGCACTGGCACAGGGTAATTTTGGAGCACCGGATCAAGAATTTCTAGAGAAAAATTTCTAGAGCTCTCCTATTTGCTTTTGCTTGGATTTTTCTTTGGAGGTTTAACTAGTCTTCCCCTCTTGGTTGTGCACTCGACCATTCTTGGTCTTGTATGTTGTCAATCTATTGTATCGGTAACTACTTTATGTGTAAATTATTCTTCTTGTTTGAAAGAAAAAAATATCTTGTCCTCTTTTGGCTCTTAACCTTCAGGGTTGTGTAGCGGGATGTTACATGATTCTTAGAGTTTTGAATTAATAAGAGTTAAGAAATATAAGTTTCATTTGTTATTAAATAATATACAAATTTAGCCATGCTTAGTTAAAATGGGATTAGAGAAAGTCTAAACTATCAATATTAATGTTAGTAGATGATCTTAGTTATAAACTTAATCAACAATAGTTTTCATCCATTTAGTCACCTAAATGTTGCATTAAAACTTTACATTACCTTGTTATTGATTTAATTTAAGTCAATAGTATCGATACTTGGAAAGATCAATCTATATTTTAGTATTTTTAAATTCCTTAATCAATTTGTGTAACTCAATTATGGATATTATAGTAATGGTGTTTCCTAATATCCACAAAATTCATGATAGATTTAAGTTGGAATTAAATTTTGTAATCTTGTGAAAAAGTAACCTAGAACACATTTTATTTATTTAACTTAATATTTGTTTGGTGAATAAAATTTGTTGGTATATTTGTCTTTTTTCCTCCATTGTCTTTTGTGCACATCATTGTTAACTTTTTTTTATCATCATAGACACTAAGAACACGCTACTAAGTGTAGTGTAGGAAAAAGTATCCCCTTTTCACACTTAATTAGGAATTAATATTAAAATAAACTTAATTATGCCTTAATTTAGTGTTGTGATATGTATTTTACATATTCACATTAAGTTTAGGGCCCTATTAATTAAAATGGACTTAATTGTGCCTTATTTCTAGTGTTGTAAAATGTATTTATTTACATTATCACACTTATTTAGGGCTAACTTAATTAATTGAGGTTAATTTTCCTTAATTGGCCCCTTTGATTCAAATCCAATCCTAATTAATCACATTTTACGAAGAGGAAGCCTGACATTCATTAATTCCATAACATGACACTTCTCATTGAGCAGTGTGTGTCTTAGGTGAGTGACCTAGGACCCATTCGCCCATGGGTGAATGGGTTCACTTAGACCAAGGACCTAAATTCAAATTATGGTTTTGACATTATTTTAATGATTTAAAATCCATATTCACATGTTGGCTTGTGTTATTTTAATTTCAGGAAATTAATGTTGCATACCTATAAATATAAGGTATTTCACAATGTTTCACCGAAGAAGATTTTTATGAGATCAAGAGAACTTTCACAAGAGCATTTCAAGAGAATTTCAAGGAATTCAAGACAAAATTTATTGGAGAATTATTGCAGCAATCAAGATCCAATTATCATATCAAGGTCTTCTTGCATCATGCATGTTATTAGAGCTAATATGTTGATGCAGTGTTCATGATCCATTCAATCATTCAAGGAATTGTTTCAAATCAAGTTTCAAGATCAAAATACACATCCATTGAAGTCATTTCATGCAATTTATAGATCTTAATTCCAAGGTTCATTCAAGGGTTTGGTGAGTTGTGGCATAGAGTTGTTCATTCATCATTCCTCTCATGCTATTTTGTTTCATTTCAAGGTTTAATTACCAAAATGGGTTTGACCAAGGAAAACCCCCATTCACAAAAATAGTACATTTCTCCCTCTTGATTTATGTTTATAGATTTAGGTGGAAGAAATCTTGAAGATCTCTTGAAAAGAAAAATAGGAGAACTTGTCAAAGTTGTAAATGTTGTCATCACATAGAAGCTCAATTATAGAATTTATTTTCAACTCTCTAAACCTGAAACCTAGGAAATATAAGAGATTCAAATCATTAGCAAAGGCTCCCAAAAGTTACAGAGAAACCCTAAACCAAGACTTGTTCACCTCTAGGTGAATGAGTCCTAGGTCAGCTTCAGCAGAGCACTTTTGGTGACTAGTAAACAACATCGTACCTCTCTTTGATCTGCAATTTTATTTTTGTCTCCACTAGTTTTTAGTTTAGTCTTCAAGATTCAAGTTGTAGATTGTATTTTGGGTTTGATTTACTATTTTAAATCTTTCTCCCCAAAGTGTTGTTTGATCAGATTTCCTATCCTTGCAAAAATGGAAAATAGTAGATTCACACATTGACTTGATTCACCTCAAGGTTTTTAGTCATTTCATTGTGTGGATCTCATTTCCTAATGAAATAAAGGATAATAGGTCCATTTCTTATCATTTTGGTGAACCCTACATTTTAAGCAGGTCTATTTTTCTATGTTTCATTTTGGTGAACCTGACTTTTGATCATTGCAATTTTTCTGATTTTAGAGTCCACTTTCACCCTAGATCTATATTTTACATTCATGTGCATTCTATTTTCATTTCATTTAGGGGTTTTAGGATTACATCTTTGCATTCTTGAAATCTAAAAAGTACAAAAAAAAATAGTCATTTTTCAAATCATTTACATAGAATTGCATCATCATTCATTTACATTTGAAAATTGAAACAAAATTGCACATCAAATTAGGTCTCCTAGTATTTCATTTTTTCATATTTTGCATTTGCATTCAACCTTAATTTCATAGAAAATTCAAACTGTAACTCACTGTTTTAGATCAAAATCTAGAAACCACTAGAGTCAACTCATAAATCTACAAAAGAAAATTTAAAAACCATAACCTAAGACACATTCTCCCCTAGGAAAATGAGTCCCTGATCAGGGTCATTTCCTAATTTTCTAGGCACTAAAACATCTGTTTCTGCATTCTATTTTGTTGTCTTTTAGTTTTATGTTTCAGTTTGCATAATTTTTGTTACTTAAAATTGATCATATCTAGCTTCACTTGATAAATTGAGTGTATTATTTGATTTCAAAATTATATTTCCAAGACATCATTTTTAGGTTTTTACATAGCATAATCATAAAATTTATCTTATTATAAATATGAAAAATTGAAAATCCCCTTGCATTTCAAACAATGGACATGCACATTGGTAATCGATGGAAGTCTTTAACATCTTTAGTTGATGCTTCAAGTTGTGTTTTTGGAAATGATCCTAATAAAATTGAACCTAATCATGCTCAATCAACTTCTATTGAATGTCCTTGTGAAGTTTACATCATAGGAGAATATGATGGTAGCATGAACAATTTCATAAATTATTGCCTTAATAATCTTGAGAACAATTCATCCTTTTACCAATCCATGACAACACCCCCTACCATCCCACCACTTGATATGTTTGGTCTTTTACATCCTGAAATTGAATCACAAACTAAGCCTAAACCTCCAAAAATGAGTGAACCTATCTCCTCTATTCAAGTGCATACCTATCCATCTTATGTTAAAAAAGTGACCAACACACCCATCAAACTAGAAGAGACTTATGGCCAAGGCTTTAAAATATTAACTAAACAAGGATGTGACATAACTAATGAGCATGAAATTCACAAAATTTTAGAGCAACTTCCTATTGAAGATACGAAAGGACTAGGATATCAAAATCCTTATCCCTCCACATCTTCAAAGGATAGAAATGTCCTCCCTCATAATGATAAAGTATTGTTTAACAAGGATGATAGGATTAATTTATGTCCTCTTTCCAATCCACCTCAACAAGACCCTCAAAAAAGAAAACAACAAAGGCCTTACAAACTCAAGAAGCTAAAATTCCTTTATCCCATGTCTCTCACTGAAAGTCACTTAGACATACTTCTTAATAAAGGAATCTTAACATTACCACCCGTCAAAGAAAAACCAAAGCCAAAATGTAAAAACACAAGCATGTCTCATTGCCAATATCATAGAGTTCTTGGGCATAGTACTGATGAGTGTCATGCTTTACGGAGGATCCTTGAGAAATTTGATTTGATAGAGATAGTCCCTTAAAGCATGCACTTTTCTTCTTTCCATGTAATAGTTGTAGGATCATAGCATACTCACTATTACATGTTTAACATTCAAATTTCAAATTATTTTATTTATTGCAAAGAGCTCATTCCCATCAATCATCTTAGATCATACTTGTCCTGTATTTAGTGGGGGAAAGAGGTTAGATATCCTTGTCCTAATTTGACACTTGATGTTTTCTCTTTGGCTAGTTGTCCACCTTACGTATTTACTGAACAAGATTTGGATGCAGATGACCTGCTATAGGTTGACTCACATGTGCCTTACTAGTATTTTTCTTTGTCTTATTTTTCATTTTCTTTGTGTGATTGCATGTGCATAATGTGATCCCCTATATTGTTCCATTTGATGTATCTCTCTTCATGTGCATTCCTTTATTTGTATCTACATTCTTCTATATTTCATAAACATTTATCTTTTCATTTGTCTTGTGTTTTCCTTTTGAGGATGATGCAAGGTGTCAAGACATTTACGTCTCTTCCATGTTGAACCAAAATCCTTTTTTTTTCCTCACTCTCTACGTGTCATTCTTCATGTTCTATGAGTATTTGGGGGAATGATGACATTTTTGAGCTCTATAACAATATTGTAGCAAAGATATATTGACCCTGAATTCATGGATCCCTTATATGATTTTGGAATTTCATTTTGTGGGAAACCCCTTCCCTCCCTTTTCATGATGTAGCTTCATCTAGGAACATATGACTTGGAAAAGGGCTTTCTGAATAAGCTCTCATGTCTTCCTCATTGGCTACTTTTAAGAAAATTGCTCCCAACAATGGTGTAGCAATTTCTTTAAAGTGGGGGCATACATTGGCATTATTTTCCACATCCTCAAATTTCAATGTGTGAATTTATTTCTTCTTGTGATGCATCATTTTCTTGGTGGTTGGTGGTGTCATTGGGTTTGATTCCCTTTGAGAGTGTGATATTTCTTGGTGTACAACTTTCCTCTTAGTGGTGATGCTACGGGTTGCATTCCTTATTTTGCAAATCTTTTATCCTTGACTTGTCATCTCTTGGAGATATTAGGCATGATGTTCCCTAAGAAGAGACCTTACACGAAATAAGAAAATTCTCTTTGAATAAACCATTATTTGCATTATGTTCATAAGTATTTAGCATAATACAACTTGTTAACCTTGTGAATCCTAAAGTCCTAGTTTTCATTTTGTGGTGCCCTGTCAGAGTTATCAGAGGGATAGCTTTGGTATGGTTAGTATAGTGAGAGACTATAGACCTGGCATGAATTTATCACTAAGATAATTTCTTGGGGGCTCACCTCTAAGTGGACAGCCTGAGGTTCCATTAGCTTAGAGTGAGTGTGCACATAGTTTTCATAACAAGTATGAAAGTTTTTATCCAGTTTGTGGTATGAAAGTTTTGTTTTGTGGGAAAATATGTTCGTTGGGTTTTCTTAGTGTTGATAACCTAGGGAAAATATGTTCACTTGGTTTGTTTAGTGTCAATAACCTTATCATGAAAAATATTTCATAATGTAATCTTGCATGAATTTTTCATGGCATTGGTGACTATGGCGCAGCTGGGAAAAACAAAGCAGTTTCTGCATTTATTTTCAGCAGTTGCTCAGCAGAGATTGGCCCAATTCCCAAATTTTCCAAGTAGTTCACTATTTCCTTGATACCCAGGTTAGGGAAAGAATATGGAGGCATCCTCACTTCATGCTATAATATTTTGAGCCAAAGCTCAAATGGGTAGGGTAAAAAAATTTGTTGGTTTCTCAAAGGTTTTACAATTTATAATGATGGGACAATTTAGAGGTTGCCTAGATTGGTTAGGCCATGAACCAGTAAACAATCAAGAATTCAAATGCAATACAAAGAGTGGTAAACAATCACAAATTCAACCAAGAAAATAAAATTGTAACCTTACCTATGGTGTCGCAAACTAAATTGAATTTCTCATTAGTTGCTGGTAGTGCCCTATTCTCTTCATTCACATGAAAATTTTCCCTTTTTTGTTGTCTAATTTCTTCCTTCACACGGGAAATTTTTAAATTTTTTATTTTGATTCATTATTTGATGCTTTAGTTGACGTTAATTAATGCCAACTTTAGCACCGACTTTTGGTTGTTAATGTAATCTGTTTGGGATGTATAAGGTGACATCAAGTGTTCCTAATTTAGTGCCTATCATTGTTTTATAGTGACTATTTTCATTGTTGTGTATCACAGGATCCAGAGTGTTGGAAATAATTTCAACTCTTTCCTTGTTTTTGTAGCCACCGCTATCTCGTGGCTCCTTCATCAGCTTGGTGTGGTAGAGTGGTTTTTATTGCAGTCCCGCAAGGTGCTTCATCCTTCTTGGCAGTAGTGTGGTGAAAGATTCTATGGTGGCACACGAGTCTTCCCTCTATTCTTGGTGGTCTTGCGGTGAATCCCATAGTCTCACAAGTCTTCTACCATTGGCGTGTGATAGTGTGGTGAACATTGTTGTCCAGTGGCTCCTTCATCAACTCAGTGTGGTAGAGCAATTTTTATTGCGGTCCCACAAGTTGCTTTATCCTTCTCGGAGGTAGTGCGATGAAAGCTTCTATGGTGAAATTTTTATTCACAGAGGAGGTCATGGAGAGAGGATGTGGACGATGTAGAAATACTAAATCCTTGAGAGGAAAGTGGGTGGAAATAGATGAGACAACAGAATCTGTAGATACAATAGAGGTAAGAAGAGAAAGCAACCTCAACCAAAGGAGGAAAGTGTTTATGAATTCAAAAATGCTACAATGTGGAGGAGATAAAGTTATTTTTTTGGTCCATGAGGCCTTTGAGCTCAAACTTATTGGTTGAAAATGCATAGGAATGGTGATTAAATGTGATTCTATGATCAAGGGAAAAGTTTGAAAATTAGGATAGCCAAAACATGATATCAATATGTCAAATATATGACTAAAGTGAGGTTTTTTGTTGGATAGCATATTCGTTGAAATGATATAATTAGTTTACTAAAAATTATTTACTATGTTTTGTATTATAGGGGTGAGATGAGGCCATGGAAACAGATCGTGTCATATCAAATGAGGACACAATGGATGAAGCAGGACATCCAGTACTCAAAATTTGAATTAACTTAGGAAAAAATGATCTAATGGAATTTTGTGATACACCCATCTTTTTTCATAGTATTATTGAAATTTATAATGTATTACCTAATCTTTACATAAATTAATGCATGTTGTTGATTATTTTAGATGGAGATTGGAGCAAATGCAAAGCCTAAGCGTTCAACTAGCAAAAGAACAAGATATGTACATAGACGTGGACCTAAAAATATTAAATCATGTAGACGACAGTGGGTGGAAGAGAATATGACAATGGATACTGCAGAAACAACAAATGATTGCACTAAAGAAGAGGTAGGTTAGGACTATAGTACACGAGATGAATACTTTGAGAAAATTGTTATTTGTGGATGTTCTGTATGTCATGGAAAGAAAAAATTCAAACGAGAGATTGAAAAATACATTACATATATGATGAGCTTCGAGTTGGTAGTATGCCTCCTATAATCAATTCAAATCCAATAGGAATTGTGGTGAGGAATTTTCCAATTTGATATAAATAACATGTATACTTTGTTTAAACATTGTTTTATATTATTTAAATAACTATTTTTTTCTTAATGGACACTTGCAGGATAAAGTTCTTGGTTTAAAGTTTCTTGGATCACCGACTTCCAGCCTAGAGGGAAATGATCATTTAGCAGATGGTACATCTAACCAAAATATGTGCCAATATACCAGCTCAGAAGATGCGGAATTTACAAAAACAAGTAACAAAACAAGAACTAGTGTGAAGATGCATAATTTGCTTAAAGAAAAGGGGAAGGTGGACTACATACCCTATGCGAATGAATGTGATGGAGATGATGACTTTCCCCTAAGTTTGAGATCAATTTACAAAGAGACATTTGATCATCGACTATATTGTGCTTGGCCTAGTGATCAACAACTACCTAGAGTGTATGAGGTGTTTCAATTTTGGGGATATAGCTACATGATACGACCCTCCAATATTCATGGAGTGAATATAGGCCTCTTTATTTTCCAAAATGTACATGTGGGATCCAAACATAGAAACAATTCAAAACAAACCACTAGGAGATTAATGTCATATTATGGTCCATCAGATTATAGTGGTGAATGGAGAAGGCTAGTAGAATATAAGACTAGCATGTTAGCATATGGTCTAAATTTGAATATGTATACACATCATCTCCAATTGGAAAGTGGAAAAGAAATGAATAGAGGTCATCTTATGTATATAGATGGACGTGCATACACACACAAAAATATTGTAGGATTTATAAATAGTAGTAAGGGTTATGACCCTACTGTAAGACTGAATTGTCAATTTGTTGAGGTTATAAATGATGAAGATGGAGATATGGAAAGAGAGGATGATAGATTGATAATGGTTGAGGCTATTATGGACCTTACCATTGGGGATGAGTTATTGATTGATTACCCCTTCTTAAAACACACTCTTGTGCAAAAGAAGAGGGAAGAATAAAGTCTCCCTAAGGATGTTCTTAAGGGAAAAAAACCAAAGAATAATAAATGAGTGTGGACTGATGTTTTATAAACTATGTTGTCAAAATTGTGTTTTATACTAATTATTGTATAAAAAGGTAGTCTATAAAATAACACTCCATTATTCATTTGATGTATATATGTTCATACAATTTATATAATGTCTAATATATGTATGTCGTTCATGTGCAGGTATTTTTATGAAGATATTTTGGACTTGAAATGGATATTTGTCATACATTATGATCCAAGATTAAGGCATGTATTTGACAATGCATTAGGGAATATTGAGAAAAACAATGATGGGAAACAAAATGAGAGAGAGGGATTGGATAACATCGAAGAAATTGACATCCATGATGATGTTAAAGATGGTTATGTTCAGGCACAAGAAGACAACAATCCAGAGTTAGATGTTGTTATGGGAGACAACAATATGGATGGTATAGAAAATGATGATCCAAATACATTTGGTAACAATATAGATGGTCTACAGTCAAATTTCAATGATGATGCTGATGATGCAGGTCAAGATGAGGATGATGATAATATTAAATACTTAAAAGAACATATGAACATTAACAATGATACACTAGATGACATTGTAGCAGACAATAATGTTAATGACCAAGACTTCTAAATTTTTATAATTATTTGCAATCCATGTTTAAAAAAGGATGAACTTTATGGCCTAAACTTTGAAATGCTTCAGTAATATTATGTTGTACTTGGACAATTGAAAACTTGTTTTATTCTCATAGCAAGCTTTTTTATTTTATAATTCTAGACCAAACAATATTTGCAGAGATGGCCTTTTGCACCAATCTTAATTTGTATGAAGTCCACGAACCTGTTTTCAAGCAGTAAATTCCTTTCGTAGACAGGAAATATAAAGGCTTCATTTAAGAAAAGATAAGTAGTCTCTTTCTGAGGGTAATCCACATGCAAAAAGTAAAAAGCACATAAAAAAAAAATTGGACAGTAGAAAATAAGATTCAATTAGTTATGTCTTATTTCACTTGCACACTTCTGAAAGACATAGGGTATTCACCATAAATTTCCCTTGAGAAAGCAAACATGTACTTTCATTTATTTTTACTGTGTATCTTAGAAGTGAAATTGTTGTTACATAATGATGCACTGAGAAAATAATATATACAAAAAAATGCAAAGAAAATGTTTGAAATTTAACATGCAACCTACTATGTTGTGCTGAAAGGAATTAAGATTAATTGGGACAAGAAATAATTTTTTTTTTTGATGATTGTACTTAAAAGTGAATAGGATATGAGAAGTGTGGACAATGATGGTGCTGAAATTGAAAACCCTAACTATGATGATATTACTATTTTATGTCATTCGAGATAAAGAGCACATACAATTTTATATACATAGCAAATGAAGATTTGAAACTAGTAAACTAAAAATGTAGACACTATAATATTTTTCCTTAAACAATAATTCACATACTCACTTACAAAAAATGGTGAAGCATTTTTTATTCAAACTCTATTTTATTTAATAGACATAACAGTACAAGAATATTTAGAAGTACAAGAATATATACAATGTTTCATAGAAAGTAAGGAATGTTTCATAGAATATACAAGTATAAGAATATATCATCATCATCATATCCTTAATTACCTATTGCAATATCCTTAAATTGTTCAATCTTTGGTATGAATTGTTGGCAAAAAAAATTAGGATTACTTGGATGCTTCTTCCATTCATTTTGTATCAACATATGTTTGTGAAGACAAAAAATTTAATAAAATATTAATGCATGTAACTCACAATTATTTAAATAAGCAACTTTGTTAACTTTATTATTTTAAAATAGTTTCCATTTTTATGTTGAACATGTAACAAGGAAAAAAAAGCTCAAATTTTCAAAAAAAATAGCAGCTATACCAACATCCACAATAAATACTTTACTGTATTAGCATATTCATTCACATAAGCATAGTATTGAGGCTCAATAATTGATATTCATTCAAATATAAGAAGAAATAAGTATGGAAAACTTAAGAAAAATACAAAATGATAACACAGTCATGGAGAATCTTTGATAATAAGATGTTCTCCATTATATTTCTTGAATTGATATATATTAATAAAAAAATTCTTCAAAATGGAAATGATATATGATGATGATAATTTAAAACTAGGCCTTGGTTTTCTATTTATATAGGAAGAAACAAGCTATAGGCCTTTTACAAAAAGGAATGACCTTTCATAACTTCTTTTACTTTCAACCATTTAATTAGCATAATTAAGGAAATAACAAGACTTAAGACATTTTGACATATGGTTCCATTATTCAACGTAGAAGACCTGTGATCATTGATCTGGAAAAGTCTTCCTCTCCATGTTGAACATCCAAATGCTTTCGCCTCAGTGTCCTATTATTCTAAAACCAACAACTATTTAATTATCATAATTAAGGAAATAACAAGACTTAAGACATTTTTACATATGGTTCCATTATTCAATGTAGAAGACCTATGATCATTAATCTGGAAAATTCTTCCTCTCCATGATGAACGTCCAAATGCTCTTGCCTTAGTGTCCTATTCTTCTGAAACCAAATACTTTTCCTCCCACTAATACACTGTAAAATATGATGGCCACTTATATTCCTGGATCTTTTGCATGTTTGCAAGATGAGTTTTCGATTGACTATCTAGTAATTCCTTTGTATCATTAACAAACTTTAGGTATCCTGCATCAAGAACAATCAACCCATCCATGATCTAATTTAGCCTAGGAAGACTAGTATCATCATCCTCCTGTATATGAGTTACACACTTATGAACAACCTGACTGAATTATTTCTTCCACTTATCCAAGTCCTTCAATTGATCACCATCTCTCATGATTTCAGGTATATACCATTGTTTGCAAGTATGGAATAAATCCATTCATGTTACAATCTTTTTATCAAACCCTTGTACATACTAAAATTCATCAATAATCATCTTCACAATTTGTTCAGTTGGCTTTAATGTTGTGGGTGCATCAAGATTTCTTTGTAGAACTTTGCATAACTTAGCCAAAGTGTGGTGAATAGGCTGCCACCTTTTGAAAAAAGGATCTAATACAAGCATATGTGTCTTTATTTGATCCATTGCCTGCTGAAGTGTTTTATAACTATCATGCACATTCTCTAGTTTATCCATAACTAATTTTATCCTATGCTCAAGAATCTTTTCCATAACTTCACAAATTCATCTTTTCACTTCATCCTAGGTTTGATTGTTGGCCTTCTTTACATCATCCACATCCTTCTCCAGATTCTTTACCTATTCTACATAAATGTTCTTCACAATATCCATTGGAGAAATAGGAGGCCTATATAACACCATCTCCTTACTTTGTGAGGGTCCTACTCCTCTTAATTATTCTTTCAATTTGACATTCTCCATAAACAATTTATTAACTTCATCATTTAGGAACCTTTGTTCCTTTTCATGCTCCTTCAATATGTCTTCTAATCCCTTAACAGTTGCTCGAGTGAACATGGTCGAATGCATGGTAATTGTGGTTGCCTCCAAAGGAGTGGTATATTGTATTGTCCTTACCATTGCTACCCCTTTCATCCCTTGAATTACATCCAATAATTTTGGCTTCTATGTATTTTTCTATTTGATCCATATGGCTAGGGTTTCAATCTTTGGGTTATACCCAGTTCCACTCACACCTTCATTAGAGTCAAATTCTACAACTAGCATTGGATCTTCCTGATCTTGCACTTGATCAAGCAGAAACATTTTCCTTAATTCCAAGCTAGGGAAAATGAGCATATTACTCTTCAAGACCATTTCTCTAGCCTTCTGGGAGCTAGTGTTAATGTTGTCAACTCTTAATTCCTAGAAATTCTATGCTACCACTTCATTTTGCTTTGATTCTTCAATTCTTGCTTTAACTGATTCCATCCTCTCTTGAAATTATTTTATCTTCATCTTCATCCAGAAATCCTTAAACTCAAGAGTCTTAATGAATTCATCATCTTCTATGAATATCCTAGCTGCAATTTCCCTTTCATCTTCATGTACCTCTCTACTTGTTTTTTCTACATCACCCATCTTTTCCTTATGTTTATGGGAGCTGGTCTCAAGGATGGGCTGATCAACTTCAATATCACCTTTCAATGACTGCAGTACTATAGCCACTTCCTCAGTATCACCCACCTCTTTAGTATCCTCATAAGGTACTAATTGTTCAATGCTTCTTGTCTTCTATCTTTTGGGGGGTAACTACTCCATGGGAGGCTCAGAGGTTTCACCTAGGGTATGCTCTATAGTTGCACCACTATTATGTTCTTTGAGATATGATTCCTTCTTTCTATACAATTCTTCAAATCTACCAATTATCAATTCTATCCTCTTGATCGGGTCTTTTTCCTCAACAAAGTATCCTAGGAAATCCTTGGAATTCTGCTTCGTCCTTTATTCAACCTTCTTCATATATTCCCATTTTTTCCTTCTACTAAATACATCATTATAAGTAATGTAGTTCCTTATGACATCTTCAAAATCCACTTGGTGTGGCACTGCCATTTTGGTAAGAATATTGTGCCTTATGTTGTTCATATGATTTTCAGGGTCAAAGGCTCTTTCTTTTCCAGATTTCAATGCATATCTTGTCTTCAAATAATATTGTAACTCCTCTAGTGTGTTTGAGCCTACAGTCCAATCTTCACACTTGGTTTGCTTTGGTAGGAAAGTTCCTTTCTTCTGCTTGTGCATTATATCTTTCTCCATCCACATCATTTTCCACATAAATTCAAGAAATGCTAATCTGAGGGGCACAAATTTTGGTAGTATGCATGGAGCAATAGGGCATCCATAAACTCTTATTATTGTAACTTCTGGGAGGAAGAACCAATCTCCAAAATTGTGTGTATGACCTTGCTCTAGTCTTAAATCCAAAGGTCTCACTAGTTGCAACATTTTGGTTGGAAATCTTGGTATTGTATACCCAAGAACTCGAAGGATTCTGTGTACAAAGTCTTCATAGAAGCTTGAATTCTTGCACCGATTGTTCCAAATATAGCACCATTTATGGATAGGTGTGGGATTCCCTTGCTCATCTACTGTAGCCATGTCCATTATTTTAGTCCAATGGTCCCTATTCTAGTACAATATCATATGACACCGTAGGGAATAGTTTCTGAATGTAATTAGTGCTCTATCCTCTGTAACTTGGGAGAATTCATCATCTAACGCCTTCTCAAGGTATGAAACAAAGTCATATTCAATATTAGTTTCATGGTTTTGAATTCTCATGGCCAACATCATTAGGCCTATTGGAATATTATCTTGAGCATCTATCCCCAACACTTGGAAAATAGCTAAATATGTATTCACAAAGTAATACTGAAAATTTGTCACATTAAATGGTTCAATAGTGGTAGTAGAGATGGGGAATATTTTGTTACCAATGCCTCTTTTCATATATAGGGGTACCTCATCACTTCTATAAGTATTTTTTAACCTAGCCACTACTGAATTTGACACCATTTTCTGATGGACGTTTGTCAGTCATTTGACAAATCTTTGTCGGAAAAGCGAAGAAATGACGAAAACATTTTTGTTGCTATTTTTTCGTCGCAAGTCCGACGATGAATTAAACGTTGAAATAACAGCGCAGATTCATCAGTCATCGGCATCATAAAATGACTCGAATTTTCGTTGGAATATCGACGACAACTTCGTGTATCCACTAACAAATTACAACCAAAATGCAATTGTAATGGCTCTTCCGAAGCATCAAAAGAACACCAGAAGTTTATCGCCATTTCGATGAAATGGGAAAGTATTTACAAGGAAGCCTTCATCATAGATAAGCAACTTTGTCAGACCTTTTATATGATTCGTCGGTGGCGTTCGTCGAAATTGCAAAAAAATGGGCAAGGAGTTACGACGAAGCCTTCATCGCAGCTAAGCAACTTTGTCGGACCTTTTCTGTGATTCGTCGGTGGACTTCATCGAAATTGCGATGAAATGGACAAGGAGTTACAACAAAGCCTTCGTCGTAGCTATAGCAACTTTGTCAGACCTTTTTGGTGATTCGTCGGTTGTGTTCGTCGAAATTCCAACGAAACAATGCAATTTTTTTTTTTTAAATATTCATTGAAATGTACCATCGGTGAGAGATCAATCAAGTCACATCCCTTCGTATTCAAATCTCGAGCAATTATTTTATTCAGTCATTTTCCATGTTTATTAGACACCCGCTGAGACCTCATGTAGTTTTGCCGATGCCTTGAGTCTCTTCGACAGTCAATATTACATATCTCTTTGGTGTCACACAGTCTCATCAATGTTCTAAGTCTCACCGATAGCCAATAGATCATATGTCGCTATGGTGTCATACAGTCATACCGACGTTCTGAGTCTCCCTGAGAATTATTCCTTCGGTCTTAAGTGTATCGCTACAATTCTCACCAATGAAAACTTATCCTTGTGACTTTGGGGGTTGCCGGGACTTTTCTTCGACTACTTGTAACTTGTCGAGAACCTTCCTTCAGAAATTCTGATCGCCAAAACAAAATGTTTCTCCTACCGATAAAGCTATATTCGGTTTGACTTCCATATCTCTCGCCGATGATGCCAATCTCGCTGATGAATCTTGTTATCAGCAAGACAATGAATATCGCCAAGTCTTATTACCGATATAATTCCGCTATAGCGATATGATGGGTCGACAAGACTTCCTTGAACTCACCTCGATGGTACTATACTACTGACGGGACCCACTTTTCTGAGAAACTTATTGAGAATATTACAGATTCCTTTTTGATGCTCCAGAATTGCACCATGATTGGTAAGACACAAATAAGCCCGTTATGACTTACACCGATGACTTAGGTCTCACCGACAATCATTTTTTGCTTCATCAGTATAACACACATGTGCTCGTTATGACTTATATCGATGAAGATTTTCTCGCCGATAGGATCCTTTGGTCTCTGAGACAATGAACTGTGTCCTGCCAATATGTGTCTTCAGATGAAATCATATCAGTTTGACATTCCCGAACTCTTGCCGATAGACTACAAAAAATATACGTTAATATAAAATGCTTTATGGATTGGGGAGACCCTCACCATCTCTTGTCGATATGAATTATACATTCAAATACTCAGGGTTAGATGAATTCTATGGGATCACATGAAAGAATATAGGAAAAAATGTTATGAAGAGAGGATTCTTGTGCTTATGGTATGGGAATTTTTGGGAACTAATGAGTATGTGCAGCCATGAAATTTTCAAAATTTTACAGTTCTAACAGTAGCTCCATCTGGGGATGAATGATTGTGAGATCATTGCAAGGATCCAAATTTCTGGGTGAGCAGACCAAACTCAAGGTGATGGACCAGTGAGCAAGATGGAATGAATGGAAATGGAGATGAACATGACCCTATACTACTGTACATGGAAAGATTTATTTTAAAAGAAGGAATATTAGGATTGTCCATGTACTGGCAATTCTTGTTCCTTTTATAATTTCCTAAACTATTGTGCATGGAATATAAATTTTTGAGAGGATTGTTAAGAGTTGTCCATGCACTGGCAACCCTTAATCCTCTGTATTCCTTTGGCAACAAAATCAGATTTTATTTTGGTAAATGATGGCTCAAGGCCACCCAAAAGAAAGGCCCATACTATCCTCTATCAAACACCCAGTTTTTCTTTGAATTCATCAGATTCTTCTTGAAGACATTCATGCAATCTTCCCTGTCATTGTTATTGAAATTTTTCAGAGAATCATCATGCTCAGCTTGTCCCAAATTCCCTTCACCATTTTGTAGTTCATATTCTCCATCTTCTTGTGTATAATGTACTTATATTCAGATTTGAATTTTAGACCAATTGTCATTGCACATTCCATTTTACTTGCACAGAGTATTCTAGATAAGCAATATATTGATAATGCCAAATGATTTATGGTGTTGTACAACTCTACCTATCATCATAGTTCTGATGTTCCCCTCAAGAGAATCCTGCAAAGACAAGTTTACAATACCAAGTCAAATAATATGAAAAATACTTACTTCCATACAAATTAAATGATTATTCTCACAATGGCAATTGTCTAATTATAACAACAATTCCATGAAAGGTTATCCATGCTTCATAAGAGATGACTAATCATACATATAGACTGCAAGATGCATAGAAAAAACATTACACTTGAGAACAACCAAGGGCTAACAAGGGAAGGAGTTAAGAAACATCTAGATTGAAGAGAAAATGTGTAGGGAAAATGTTGAGCAGTGTCAAGAGAACAGAGCTTGTAGAACATATTCTTGACCTAATCAAGCTCTTGAACAACTTAAACAAAATTAAAATACTAACACATACATGAGACATGTAATGAACTTCCAATATCTGCTATCTTTTTTTTTTGTATTGAAAATAGTTTAAGGTCCATTACATATCATGAAAATGCCTATCCGACATTAGGATAAGTACAACATCAAAGCATTTCCATAACAGGAAATATACTATATCAATACTTTACACAGCAAGAGAGAAACCAAAAAGCACCAGTTGTTTTCAAAACCAGCATAGATAATACAAATTGTTGTTAACAACACCACAGGTTGTTGCTATTCAAATCAACATAAACAATACATAGTGTTGATTACATTCTCCTCATTACTGACTTCTTCAATATCAAGGTTCACCATTGTTTCTCCTTGGGGGTCCAACTGCTGGGGGCTGCGCTATCTTTTTGGGCTTGCAGCTTCATCAATTGCTCTCCGGAGCTCATCAAATGTTTATTGGAACAACATGGTCTCTTCCAAGCTCAACCTATAGGTGGGTCCACTTCTCAGATCCTCTCTGGTATTGTTAGCAACACCTTCAGTTATTGACTTCAAGAAATTCTCCATTGAGATCTCCACAAGAGTTGAAACCTATAGAGCAATAGAGTACAAAGTGAGTCTCTTGCAAGACTCAGTAAGTACCCTCTTGATACCCTTAAATTTATCATCATTTCTTGCCTTCCACAAATGCCACATGATCTCATTGGATAAGAAATACCAAAATAGCTTACAATCAAACTTGAGCTTGAAATTACAAAACAAAATATTATGCCAATTAATTTTACCATTGCTATTCCAGACCTTCAGCTTATGGAAAAATAAGCACCAATTTTCCTGAGCATAAAAACATATTAAAAAAGAATATGTTTGATAGTTTGCGCAGTCCTGTAGATACTGTAGATTTCAGCACTTTCATGGTTATATTTATAGGGATCTATCTTTTTCATTAATGCAGAGGTAGGTAAAGGATAAATAATTATAATTGTAACACTATTCATAGTCCAATAAATTATGTTCGTAATTTGTGTTCAATGGACCTCAGTTTTATCATTATACTACCCATTTAATACCATATTTTAATCCAGGGTTCAACTATCTCAGATCTAAAGAAGCACCTTCAATTAACCATTTAAAGTACTACAAAATAAGGTAAGACTTTTACTTGAGAAAGATTGGGTACACTTGTAGGATTAAAGTTCTCGCAATCATCAGGATTTATTGGCACACAGACACAACCTGCAACATATGAAGTAATGGATGACTACAAGTTAGTGAAATGGTCCTTAATATGTGAGTGGTTTGCCAATTGATTGGTAGAAAATAAGGTTACAAACATATCTACATGAAAAATTATGAGGAAAATCTACTGTAATCATCAAAATAGATGAAAAGTGCAAAGGGAAGAGCTGAGCTACATCTCTAAAACCTAAAAAAAACACATGCAAGAAACATAAAAAAAAAAGAACAAACCAGTTTTTGGATGAATACAAAATGGTGCCTTCAGCAAGTGATTCATATGCTTTCACACTTGACATAGGACATTGAGAAGATTTTAGTCTTCCTATGTGAAATTAACTACTTACAGAATAAACCTAGAAACCAATATTATATACCTCCATGTCTAGCTGAGGGTAGGTATAAGAGAAAAAAAAATCTTCAATGCAATGCCAAAAAATATCAATGTGTGTGTAGGTTTGTATTACTCAAAATATCATTTCACTGCCTAAGGAAAAATACCAAAGTGATGTTTTAAATTTCAATCTTCACATAGCCTCCCTTATTGCTACACATGCATATACAAGAATTATTTGAGCTCTAAACTATTCAAATATTAAGAATTTAATTATCTATAAGATGGAAATTTGTTTTTTAGACATAATCCATCATATTTTACATATCTTTTTTCACTCCTAGTGCTTCAGATAAATTTGTGTAAATGAGACAGAAATGTGAATCTTTTATGACAAAGAAAATTCTTAAAAGGAGGGGGGAGAGAGCAAAGGGTAGGGGGAAAGAGAATGCTTGAATGTATAGAAAAGTATAACATTTTGATCATTATAACAATGAAATGAATCTTAAGTTTGAAGCATTAATATCATTTACAACATTTATGATCAAGAATGAATGTAAGTAGAGAAACTTTTGCATACCTGCAGATGGTACAAAATTTCATGGTTAACTTGAAGCCTCCCATTAACAACAAGATCCAAATATCCATGTATTTATCTCAATCGAGCCTCTAAACCCTTCAGAGCTATCAATTTTTCCACTAACTTGTTATGCACAAAAGTCAAATTTTAGAGTTATTTCACCACTAAAAACAGAAGAAATAGAGTTTTGAAACCAAATCCATACACAACACAATGTGGTATTCATACAAAGCCATACAAACAAACTAAACTCAGAACATTGGAATAGAAACAACTTCAAACTATGATGTAGAACATGGATTCAGGGTATAAAGAATCATTTTTCTGCCACCATAGTGAAAAGTTAGCACTTTCTTTCATCTTTGCATATTGGTTTGATGCTTCAAATGATGCATTTCTTATATTGAAAAGTGTATTACCTTATTGATCTTCTCTTTGTTTCGAGAATAGTTTAATATTCTCTACTTAATAGGGCCAACCACGTGACGGTGGAATCTCATTTGGCCCCTCCCCCCCACATCATTCTCAATTCCCCATACCCAATCATATAACATTAATCATTCATTCATCCATTAATAACATATAAAATTCATTCATTCATCCATTAATAACATATAACATTCATTCATTAACATATAACATTCATTAATTAACATATTCACATTCATTTATTAACATATAATATTCATTCTTTCAGTTTTTACATATTATCAAAAATATGGTTGTCATGATATAATTACAATCACTTTTTTTTTTGTTTCTATTTTAAAGCTACAAAAATCTAAAGTGGAGTATCATTTTCTAAATCAATATCTGTCCCCCCTTAAGTTGTTCTTCCCTCTGCTCGTGATCTTAATGTACGCCTAGTCATCTGCTCATGATGTGGACATTGCTGCAAGGGGGGGTCACTGCAATAAGAAAGAAATGTTAAACTGATATGTTTTATTATTATTGTTACAAGTATTTCATTAATTAAAAGAACATTAGAGTGGTTCTCTTTACCTGATGGGTCCACATCATGTTCCTGAACTTTTGTTATAGACTCATGCTCAACATGTTGAACACCCTCTAAATCTTGATCTATAGTTGAAACACAAAGGTTACATTAATTAATACACCAATTGAAATTAAATATGTTTAAGAGAACATGAGAGTGGTCCTCTTTACCCGATGGGGCCACATCATGTTCCTGATCTTCTTCTAGCTTGATCATGCTCAACACGCTGATCATGCTCTACATGCTCTAAAGTTGAAACACGAAAAGTTACATTAATTAATACACCAATTGCAATTAAATATGTTTAAAAGAACTTTAGAGTGGTCCTCTTTACCTGATGGGGCCACATCATGTTCCTGATCTTCTCTAGCTTGATCATGCTCAACATGTTGATCACGCTCTACATGCTCTAAAGTACTGGGATGCACACCATGACCTTCATCTACAGGTTGTGCTCCACCCTCACTAGGATGCATTCCAATGTCATGTGCAGTATTATCATTGCTTGAATTTTTAAAACAAATAGGCATGTAATTACTTTATGGTGGAAATTAATATTGAATAGATTGCACAAGTATTTAATTTTAAATAAACTTTATTGATTTTATTTTCCTGCATGTCGGATGTAGTGGAAAGTTGTGTTTTCCCAGTCAAGACTCTTAGACATTCAGTCACGGCTCCATAGCCTTGCTAGAAGGCAATCTTTAGGTCATCTCCCGTGGGAACTCTGTTGAATTCAGAGCCCTACATTTTTGCATAAGATCATGAATTTTGCTTCTATGGTGTGATAAAACCAAAATTGTTTTCAATTTATTATTTGGATACTATATTTCATTTATTGATACTTACAATTTGTGCGGCTAATTTTATATAACCACCAGAGCCAAGTTTGTGTTGCCCGTGTTTTTCTAGTCTTGCCTTTGTTGCCTTTGATGTGTCGGGTAGCCTATGAAAATTTTGAAATACGTTAGATTATGTAAAATAAAGAGTAATCAGTATATAATTACATTGTTGATAGTATCACATACCTTCCTTGGCCTGGTGGTGTCTTTCCTTTTTTCTTTTCAGCCTTCTCCTTTCCATCCGACACCAATTCCTTCCACTCCCTCTCTAGAATCATAGGGGGATGCTTGTACTTTTTGTTCTTCTCTAAATGTGACCTATATTGGTCCCTGGCATACTTTAGATATGTACTAGCTTTCTTAAGGACCTTGGTTCAGTTGAATGTTTTATCACCGAACAACACAACTAAACGGTTAATGAGCTCATCTTTTAAATCTTGATTTTGGGCATTCCACATGTACATATGGTGGACCTGAAGAGCTCCAATGTAATATCACTTAGATATTTATAAAAAATATCATTTCCTGCAAAATTATCATGGGATCAATAGTCTAAAAAGAGTGATCAATAAGTAAATTTCAATTGGATTATATATAATAATAATTAAAACATTTTAAAGTACCTGGGACCTTTTCTATCTTTATGGGAACGAAATCCTCGGTTATCACAAGTGTGACCGGAAATGTTCCCGTACTAGTAATACGGGAAGATCCAGGAAATGCTGCTAAAACATCACCAGTACTAGTGGCCTCTGCATCCCTAGGTACATATCCTGACGCATGTTCTGGCATGTGTTCATTGCCAGAGGGTGCATTAATGGATTCCTGCATGGTATGTGTTGCCGACATTTTAGACGACAATATAGGCACATATGATGGGGTTAGATGATGTGATGTATGCGTAGGAAGATCAGGATGGACACTTGTACCAACCCCTACTCCTCGGGCAGCACTTGCAGTACCCTGATCATGGCCAGGAGCATCATGAAGAGGAAAATAATCTTGTAAAAACAACACATATTTTAGTTCATGACATAAAAGAGTACAAAATATAAAACAATGAATGAACTTATGTTATAATTAAAGACCTCATGACAACTTACTTGCAAGTTTTGTAATCTCTCAGTCAATAATTTAACCCTCTCTCTTTTCTCATCTGTTTGAGGCACTATGAATATCAACTTAACCATTTCTTCATTGCATTTTTTTTGGATCTTCTGTATCGTATCAAGAGGGTTTGCTGAATAAGTGATGTCATCATCACAAAATATTGACTGCACCTCACTATGGATGCTCTCCTTTACTACTAGTGCCTTTCCCCGATCAGTCGATTGCAAGAAGAATATTAAAAACATTATCGAAATTAACCCAATAAACTTATGGAAAAAATATAATAATAAAACATTTTGCTCATATCTAATTTGTACAATTACAATGAGGTAAACCTGTCAGGTAGAAGCACCTAAAGATACATCACGATCTGTGCTCTAGGCCAGAGCCTTCTCCATACGATCAATGTCCCGCTATGACAAAAATTAAATATAAGAAAACATTACCGAAATGAAACCAATAGACTTACGAAAAAAAAAATACGAATAAAATGGTATATTGGAGTCATTAATTGGAGGTTGGGTAAAATGGTACATAGTACATACCACCCCTATAGTAACTTTGTTTGTAACTAAGCGATTCAAATTGTAATTGATTAGAAACTCTTTCCCTACAGTTATTGATATGATTAATTCAAACTCATGTCTCTCCATTGTACAAGCATATTTGAATTTTGAATAAAATGATCAAGGGTTGTTTCGTTCATCTCACTGTTGTGGTGTGTATGATTCTTGTTTTAGGTTTAATTCAAGGAATTAATTAAAATGCTTGAATGGGATTGTAGGTGGATATGTTCTGTATAAGCTATTTTTTTTTTGTCTTATCTTATACCATTTTACGAGAATGGGGTGCCAATGTACGAGAAGATCTTTGGAAACTAGGCATGAAAATTGAAGGTTAAAGAGAATGGGGTGCCAAACTTACAATACTCATTGCCCCTTGGTCGTTGATTTTCTGTGAGTGTCCTCAACCTCGTCCTCGGCGCTGGTATTGACCTTGTT